>MU383912.1:0-195452 GCA_022495065.1 Xylaria telfairii
CCTTCAAAAAAAAAAAAAAAAAAAAAAAAAAAAAAAGCTTAAAAGCAACTAGTTTTATATATAATAATTTTAAAACGCTACGCTTTATTTTATTTAAAACATTTTAAAATTATAAATAAAAAAAGGCACGTATAAAAAATAATTATTATTTAATTTTTTTTTTATATAAATAAACTACTTAACAACATAATATATATATAATAAATAAATATAAAACCTTTAAGATTATACGTATAATAAAAAAACTATAAAGCCCTTAAAAACAAACGTATAATAAAAAAGCTATAAAGCTTTTAAAAATATACGTATAATAAACAAATTATAAACTTTTAAAAAATAATTATTTAATATACTACTAAGTAATTTTTTAATTATAAAATAACTATACGTTATATTTTATATTTTTTTTATATTTTAAAATTTCTTATATTTTATTATTAATTATATAAGGATATATTATAGTTAAAAAAAAAAAACTAATATTATAATAATAATATTAATTATATATAAAGCTAATATTAGTTATATATAAAGTTAACGCTTATTATATATAAAATAATCTATACAGTTAATAATTAACGCATTTAACCTAATTAAAAAAGTAGTATATTTAAACAGAAAACTTTGTATTATAAAAGATTCTTTATACAAAAGCCTCACCTTTATATAAATAGCTAAAAAGTAGATTAATATACAGCTATTTATCTCACCTTTTTATTTACGTATAATATTATACCCCCTAGCCACTTAATATATATATTATTAAATTTTTTTATTTTTTATAATTTTAATAATATTTTTTATAATATAAATATTTACTGTTTTTACTAAATATACCTTATTAAACCTCGTTATATATTTTATAAAGACTTATTTTATAAAGACCCCTGCTAATATTAGGGCTATACTTTAAAAACCGCTTATAATATTAACGCATTAATTATATTCTTTATATTTTCGCAACCTGTTTAATTTTAATATTATAAAAAAATACCTTATCGACCTTATAAAACTTTTAACCAATCTATAAACTTTAGGATTAAAGGTTAAAACCTACTTAAAGTAGTTCAATATTTAAAACAAAAACTTAGCACTAGCCGAATACCCGATGTTGTAAAACAAATATAAAAACTTTTTATACGTTTATTTTAAATTAATCTTTTTTTATAGCGAATAAAATAAAGTAAATTAAATAAATTATATACTAGACGTATTTAATAAAAACTACTTTTATTATTTTATAAAATTATTAAATATTAATAAAAGCTACTGTAAAATTAACGTATTTAACGTGTTAAACAGATTATTAATCGAAGATTAATAAAACGAACAAATATAGCACGTGTTTTTAATAGCTATTATTAAGGCTAAAAACATTAAAAAAAAACACGTGGTAATTTAGGACTGCGATTTAATAAAAGTCCTTGAATTTAAGCGCTAGAAATCGGTTTTTTTCAGGAAATAACAATCGTTTATTAAATACCTACAAAAAAAAAAAAAAATAACAACAGCACAGGTTTAGTATAATACTAACAAAGCTAATAATAGTTAAAAAAAGTATCTCTTAAACTTTTTACATAAGTTAATAAAGTAGGTAAAACTAAACAACTTACTTTATTAAAGCGTAAATAACTCACGAATAATAAATTATATATTACTTTAAGCATAATAAAAAACAGTTATAAAAAATAGCTTACAATAGCTTTATAAATATATATAGTTCAAGTAAAAGTATTAAAATTAAAGGGCTAGTAAAGCTGGTAGCTAGGTACTTCGCTTTATATATATCTGTTTATATAAATAAAAGTACTACTTTATAGCATTATACTTACAACTATTCCTTATGCTTAATAAATATATAATATATCACCACAGCTGTTTTATAACTTATAAATTTAACAAGAAGATAATAATTATATATTAAATATATAACCAATACAGCGTCCTAATCAACTGTTGATTCCTATGCTGAATATCTAGTCATAGTTGTATTATAAATATCTTAAAAGGACCCTCTTCTCCTATTAAGAATCTTGTGAGAAATATCGCCGATCAACTAATTTATATCCAATTCAAACTTAAAAAGTGTAACCAATAACTCAACACGTCAAAAGTGATTTACATTCCGCATGAAGTAAAGAGATCTGGAAGAAACATAACTGACCGGCAATCTCAGGGGTCACTTGATGAATAAAGTAATTATTGTATTCCAGGCTAACCACATCATCTCATTGTTCGTCTTTTTAGTTAATAGTTAGAAGAATTATAAATTGTAACCGTTGCGTGAAAGCAATGCTAATTATAATATTATAGATGTATGTTCAGCCTATCGATATTTAGGACCCTTTACCCCACTCAGCAACAAGGGATCGATACACACTTATACTTTGAAATATATGTCTAAATATCCAGGCACTCCCGATCCTAGGGTTAGGTACAAGCCTATACTTCACCAATACAGAGACATATAAGCCCATCAACTTTCGCAGCTAAGTCGGAGTCTAAAATTTAGTATGGTATATAAAGTGAAACAACTTGCGGACAGGAAACGGAGATTAATAATCAGGAATCAGGCATCATAACTAATATCAAGGTCTCTAGGAGGAGTTAACTATGGGATGAATAATAACCATCTTTGCTGTGAAAGGGTGCCAAAAGTATCGTAGGGTAGTCCCAGCCATATGCATTTGATTCTTTATCCTACGGAGATAGTCTCAAAAATAAATCAAAGTTCGAGGAGGAGGCACGGGCAATATAATTTACACAGACTCATTTAGTGACACAAATCTTTAACACCGTTCTGTTAGACGCTGCAAAAAGTCGGCAACAACTTATATTTATATACCCTGAAAATTGAGACCATAGCACCTCTTAAGCAATGGTCGCTAACCCTATAGCTGCTCACCGATTTATTATACATTTCGTTCGGTAATTCCAACTTACATCTTGCTATTAGCCTGCCAATGAGTAGATTTCGGGTAAATTGCTTCGACACCACCCCTATTCCTCGTCCTAGCTATTACATGTGATATAAACAAATTGTCAAATATTGGTGGATCGAGACGCAGATTTCAAGTTCTATTACCGGAGTTACGGACCTCATAACTCGAACTAATTTATATATAGATACTGTCACGATCATTAATCACATACCTAAACAAAGGGCATGTATGTATATAGCCAGAAGTCGCGTAGCATCATCAGATTAGAACCTTTGCGCACCAATAGAAGTCATTGCATACCCCTACCACAAAGATCTCGACAGATCCAAAATTTATAATGCGGAACCTAGATTGTATTTAGGATAGAATAGTCTAGTAGAAGGTATATATAAGTTGAGCGGCCAGACAATTCATCTATGTACAATGGATATTTCGTCAGAAACCCCGTAGATATGTTAGGACTGTTGTGCTCCGTGAACTTATGTTAACTTATTAGTTTTCAGGTCGCCATGTCTCAAGTATTAAGTATATAGTTGTTCCTTCATAGACAAAGCAAGAGCCTGGTTCAATATATGATCTATCGTGAAGCTCGACACCTACACAAGCATAGTGCTGACATTGGCTTTCCAAAAAAACGTAACTATAGGACTAAGCTAGAAGGTGACATAGATTGCATTAATTTCGTCGTTGGAAACTAGGACCTAGAACACTATCGCCATCATTTCACTTCGCTCTAATTAAACCCGTTTATTGGCTTCTCCATTAGTATTGTAGTACTCGTTCCGTACAGTAAGTTGTATCAGATGGTGTAGGCGTTTCGTCCACCCACACTTCCTGGTCCATACGTGGTAGCGATGGGGCAAGCAGTGGTGGGAATGATACAAGAACAGGCGAGATCTCTTACCCTGGTAGCAACGACGTTCTACAGCTTCGGCGAGGCCACTATTGGCCAATACATAGATCAAGTTCTACATGAAGATGGCTAGAGATCTAGAACGACGCCAGATTCAAATGCATGATGTTACGTAAAACAAAAAGAATTGTTTATACCACAAGAGAATCAAGGCCACATGATGTTAACGCACTAACCCGATGAGTTGGAAGGGGGTGGCAATTTTGCTACCAAAATACTTGTGGAAAAGATTCTACGTATCCCGGGTAGACTATCCGACACTCAGGAGTAGATCTTAGTTGGAAATCTCTACTTCGCTGAGAGCCCTAAGGGTGCACCCCCCTCATAGCCATCAGCATTATACGTGATAATATGGAGTCTACGTTGTTGGCATGTAAGAAGTATAATAACTCCCCGAAAAAATGAGCAGGAAAGAACAACTAGGCTAGTCTACAAACAGCACAGAAAGGTGCTTAACTAAACTGACTCTCTACTTCAAAATCCCAATTATGCTATACCCAAACCATTATTGACATTCCAGATCCCATATAATATACGTTGCTATAAGTAGTGAATCAGCCACTACCGGGTCGGCAGGTTTCTGGTCGGCGATCTACCCAGATGGATACCACTAAAGTTAAGAATATATGAGGCCTATTATTCTGGGTTAATTATGTGTGCCTACTATAGTTGCGCCACCCGCAGCGCCTCTAAGCAGCATTGACAGGTTTCTGGTGTTCATGTGGTTGACTTGTGCAGGCGTTTCCTTAAGGTCTAGGCATGCTAAGACGTACCGACTAATTGCTCAAGACAGGTAACTGGCATTGTACCGTTAGTATTTATGAGAATGAAACTTCGCGGGGTGAGGGAACCAGTAAGAAATTCTTAGCAAAGAGGAGCGGTCAGCTTGGTCGTATCGAGGCTGAGCTTGGGAATCAATGGCTTTGCGCAATTTGGGGTTGTGCGCGTGACAGCTGGGTATGCGGGGACGGCATGAAGCGAGACAGCCATCTGGCGAGGATCATCTCACCACATCAATCCCACCTGCCTATCGTGAAGGTGTCCGTGGCCCAGATGTTGTCTAGATGGTGCATGAGAGATATCTTATTATAGCAAAAGTGTCCCTAGCCCAGTTGGCTTCTTCGGTACTGGAACTTGAAACATCGGAATTAGATGCGCTGGCGGTATTTGGAGCACACGACAGCATACCTAAGTCCAGTCCAGGGTCTGGGCCGGACGGGGTCATGGTGGGGGAATGAAGCTCAAGCCGTGACCGAGTCGTCGGGACAAAGGGTGCAGCTTTACGGCAAAGTAAAGCTTGTGAGACGTATTACATTGTGTGACCTGTTGGTCCACACTGCGTTGCCCCAGGATGATGCATTCGCCGCTGCATCGCGTATCGCATCGTAGTCACTCCAGTCATTACTTGGTACTTTATCAAATGTTACTTATGGGGTTGGACAGCCTAAGATAGGAAACTATACGCGTCTGTAGGCCAACTCACTCCTGGGCCCTGCTCATTGCTGTTGAGTTTCGCGTTATTAAAAGATATTCCAAGTATGATTCCTAATGGAAACGAACAAAATAAAATGAACACACTTATGTGGCGTTGAATATACCAATTGGATTGCCAGTGAGGAGAAGGGTGATTGAATATCCGATTATTACAAGAGAACAAGGGGGATCTGACATTTTCACGGCAGCAACAAAATCTGTAAGAACTACTGCAATGTCAGACGAGCCTGTCTGCACGGCTTCGATCCCCGGAGACTGGACCCAACCAAAAGATCTAGGAAAGTCTCGTGTCCTTGGGATGGTCAAAATAGACTACTGCCTACTGTACATGCTGGTACCGTGACCAGAACTCCAACAAGTCTAGAAACAGTTTACCCGGCGGATTTATCCACCGAGGCCAGTAGGTTCATTCACTTAGCACCGCTTCTCGGGTCATGTATGAACGACACTAGAACTAGAATTACAACTAGTCGTAAGGGTAGGTAGTATTCAATGTCAAAATCGCTCGACCCGCTGGTGAGCCCCAAAACCAATCTCTCGGGAACGCTACTGTAGGTAATAATCGACCCCAGCTGGGGGACTGTTGATCTTGCCTCTATAAAGTCTTTGTGCATACTGAGTATCCGTATCCTAGGACTTTCTATAGGCTCCTAATCGGTGACAACCCAGGTTGGGGCTTCGATGAAACCTTTGCGTGCCCAAGCGAGAAGACGGTGTGTTGTACCCGTAAATGAGCAAATGAATGCACGCTTTGAACCTAAGCCAGACTCGACACAGCTATATTCCTATGAGTGCGACGTGCATAAATGGTTCTCCAAGTAGATATCACTCCTGGCAGCTTGCGACTGTTTAGACACAACAAACATGATATACTGTTGGAGACCATTGTATCCTATCTCCAGATTCGTCTCGTTGGAAAGAAAATAATGTGGGCTAGTGGATCGCATTCCCCTCACATTCTTAAACGCTGCATTGCGGACCTTATTAAATGCACTATCACATGACCATTCTCTTCAGCATGTGTAGGTATTCAGGGTTCTTACCATTATGGGGCAACAAGGGCTGGAATAATGCGTACAAAAATCCATTCAGTGATATCGCTAACCTTCACACAGGCGAGCTGCTTGCCGTCTTGCCGATATAGCTCTCGACTTGAATGGTTGTCAGCACATTAGACTGTAGCATCTGTGCCCATCTTTGTTTGAAATCTAACGTGTAGCATCCAAATAATAACCGAGAAACTGATAGCTATTTCCCGGGGTAGCAACTAGCATACTTGGAGAAATCTCCGTAGCTGAACGCGATGCAGCTGTCCCAGCCGTTCTTACGCAACATGAAATTCTCTTGTGGTATGGACGAGGTGATCCATTAGCTGGACGGTGAAGGATGTAATAAAACCTACGGGAAGAGGAAGGCTCGTCACGATACTAGCTGGTACGGATACGTATCGACAAAGATACCGAGCCTCAGCAGTTCCGAGATAACTCCGGTGCGCCTAAGAAATTTCTCACAGGGGAGTCCTAGATACCTACGTACTCGAATCTGATATGCGGGCGGATGGGAATCCGGCGAACCGAATCACAGCTGGTTCGCATGGTTGTTCTTAGTTTAGACAAGCGAAAAGCCAGCGGCATGTCCTCAGGTAGGTACTTTACCACACAGTCATGTACACTACATTAAATCAAAGCCTTATCCTTGTACGGAGTACTATTGTTTTTCGTGCAGACAAAAGTGCTTCGAGGTGGCTGATATTCCCGGCTGCAAACCCGCGGCCAAGCCCGACGGTATTAGTGACCATCCATCACGAGACATGGTTACAGTACTGAGCTGGTCCTACGAACACCTCGTCACAGACATTCTTTACTGTAATTTTATCCCCTTTTTCCACGTCTCAAGACAAGATCATTTCTGCACGAGCTGCAACAAGCCACCCTTCATTCATGGAAACGCACAATAAGCTGATGCTGCCCTTTCCCGACAGTGAACCTGATCAACCTGATGTGTTGGCACATGGAGCAGCTTTGCATGCAGTGCGTGAGAAAGAGTCGGATGGGATGAGCAGGTGATTGCGATCACCTTTATGCCTTACTTGTTACTATATTGAGAGAGAGACGTCAGACCAAAGCGACTTTGTAATTCTTTGTTCAGCGTGATCATGACAGCTTCTCGAGTTGGCGATGGCCTCGCTTTCTTGCCTGATTACCGCCACAACCGCGTTTCCCCCACGCAGTGTACTGTAAGTTCTTGTTATGCGCCGCAATGAGCTGCAGTCAGCCCCTGCAGCTTCATTCCTGGTAACCCCTGCTAAGCCCGACGAACACGTCGGCATCAATGCCACCCGTGGGGGTGAAGCAAGTACTTAGAGAGTTAAAATCAACCACGAAAAGCTCGGTCGATTACCGCTATACTTATCTTACCCTAGCTCAGTAATGGTCTGTGTCTGCCTCATAATACCGTGCGATAACATCTCAGACTGTCAGGGCCCTCTTTCCACCATGTCCATCCCTGAATTTACCAATCAGTGCTTATACGAGGGGCACGCGGACGATGAGATACCTGTACAGTTGGTTCTGTGGACCCTTTCAGTGCCTGGGGAAATGAGCGCTCTTATGTCTTGCAGTAAAGGATACCAACAAAGTTCCTCTAGATAGCGAAAAGGGGTCTATGCTGTTATGCTCAAGAATCGAGCAAAGTAATACCCGTTCTACGATGAGTTTGGCTTCGGTAAATATACATATATATACATATATGACTTCTAGGGTATTGCCGAAGCCTCTTACTAAACCATGTAGAATCTTATCGATCACTCTCGCCCACATAGTGAACGCGGGGACAATTCCGTGATTCATCTCGAGGGACGGGCCGGGGGGACACTATTTACCATGCCGCAACTCATTCTAGCAAATGCCCATCTGACTGCCAACGCCGCCGTCATCCTCCACCTCCGATAGCGCTCGGGTACATGCTCACCCCATGGAGGGATCGTGGTGGAGATGGAGAAGTACCAACAGGCAGGGTAGGTCGGCGGCAACAGCGCAGTGGGCGAGCGAGCGAGCCTCGCGGCGATATGGGGTTGTTTATTCAGCGGAGGCTGAGGTCATCCTTGGGTTGCATCTCTTTATTATAAGGTGCCTCCGAGTTAGCCCCCAAATCTTGATAAGATGCGCGTGATCACTTTCGGGGAGTCCTTATAGGAATACGATTGGTAGATCTAGCGCCACACCGGTAAACGCTTTACACAATTGTACCAACGGGCTACTAATGGGTCCGCCGAGCTGACCACCTCAAATCTCAAATTCTACTTTTATTCTCACTGACCTACAGTTGATTAGCTAGAAGACCGTATACTCTTCTAGGCTACTACACCCATCTGACGAAGATAGATTATACAGTCGGCAGCTGAAGATTCATACCTGATATTGCGTGATAAACCTATAGCCATATTGTACATATTACTGTTTCAACAGCAGTGCTACTGTGGCTTGGGCCAGGTGATATACTGAGGTGGCAATGGGCCTTAAACCTTGATGGTTGAGTTGTCTGAGACACCATCATGGGTATTGAAGGAGTAGCAAGTCTAACCGTACCATCTCCAGGGTGACGCACAGCCATATCTGAGACAATGACATCCTTAGATAAAACCCCAAAACATGCATTGCATGATGTTTCCCGTAATTTGTTCCAGCCAATAACACTGCTGGTGCTCTACATGCTTCGAACACTGCGAGCATAGTCTACGCAAGTATGCTAGGGTTTCAAGTTCTCCTACGTCAAGTGAACAATTTAGGAGACTTGTGTGTCGATAGGATCGTTAAGAATCGACTTTAGACAAAAGAGTAAAGGGGGCTGACAAAGAACACAATGCAGCAACGACAACCCAAAGACGACGGTTCAAGTATGATAGGTTCGTAAATATATCCATCTGTACACTATGCTTGTAAGCTGACATCGAGTCACTATCGAGGCACGGGATATTCATGCCCCCTAAAAGCATCCATGGAGAACTGCGTAGGCACCGGTATTCAACCTTGGTCATGCTGGTCATTCCCAACTATGCGTGCGATATTCCTTTTGGCATAGCCGGGGTCGCAACCCTTCACACGGCCCAGCCCCGAAAACAGATTGGAAAGATTCAATGAGAATGGGAGTTTGGAGACTGGAGCCGGAAGATGACGTTTCTCTACAAGACGCTTGGCCAAGTCACCTCTGCATGTTTTATGAGAGCCGTAGGATCCGTGCATGCTAGTGACTTGCAGACGGCACCAATGATGACGAGCACGTGTCTGACTGGATACTCCAGTTCCTCGACTTAACGTAGGACACTGATCTCGTCAGCAACTCCATCAGAAAAAAGCATGGGGTAGAGCACTACTCAAATTCTTCCACTACTACCCGTTGACAGCTAAGACAATGTGAGTTTGATGCTGTTGGACATCAGGAGCCTAGGATTCTGGAATCGATCCCGTGGAGGTCTCAGCCTGCCGGTGTACCACTCCAACCTGCCCACCATCTAGCTGGGGTAGCGGGAGTAAGAGAATGGGAGAAATCCAACAGGAATTACTTGTTGTCGGATATTAATGTATTTTACTTCATTTTATTCTATTTATTAAATCTAGTCAACCTTTACGTTGGAGGGGATGAGCCTGAGTACTTTTGGTAGTATTGAACGGTCTAGATTCCCAGTCACGCTTGCTGTAATCATGAAGTCTCACTCCCAAATGATCATTAACTTAACAAACTTAATACTACAAAAGATTCATTCGTCTACAGTAGCGTTTACAGTGCTTGGTACTCTAAAATGAGAAAATGGTCTTGTTATGATTTACTTGGATAGAAATGAGCTACTTTATACTCTGCCTCAATAAAACAATGTTGTCGACACTCAAACACATCCCTGCCTTGAAGACTCGATAATAGGTAGACTACTACAGTACTGGTGTTCGAATGGGTCGGCTGCGGCCTTCACTCGACTAATCGTCTTCAGCATATCGCAGCCTGTTCAACGTTTCATGGCGGGATTCCTTGACTCATAATCTTCGTTATCATGCAGGCTGGGTTTTGCTGTTGATATCGCTTTACGGCCTAAGAGTTCCCAATCTCCGGACCTACCGTAGAGTATACGGGCATACTACCGGCACGTTCTTACAACAGCTTTCGGCGATGACATCATGCCCTATCCCCCTACTCAAGCATATATCGTAAAACAGCAAATTATGTAGGTAGGAAACGTTGTGAGATCGACCACACCAGTTAGCGTCATCCCCGACCACCCTATGCCGGATAACAATACCAACGGCCTGGTAATCAACGTGGATCTTTTGCAGCGGGTAACAGCGTTTGTGGGTATGATCATTGTTCCCCATACTACTACTACATCAAGAAGCATATTGCACCCCCCAGATCTCGATGTTCTGCTCCCCCAGGCACCTACCATACCAACTATAGCTTTAGCGTGGTAAGTTAGGCCTTTGTAACGGAGTTGACTCCCAGAAACAGCATTGGAATGAGATCACTGGGATCCTCTGACCAAAGCTAAATTGGTACATCTCACACGGGCCGGGCTTAATCGGTTGAGACACGACAATTTCACCTCACCATAGCTGAATTCCTACGATACCGAGACCGGACACGCTCTGCGAAGCTCCGTAACGAGCCAGTCAGTCAATCGCCAACGGCGCGCAACCGCAGATCAGTCCGCAGATCAATGTTTGTCTATGATATGATGAACGTACAGCTGTACAAGTCACTGGGTTCTCAATCGAGATATGGGACACGGAAAGAAGTCGCCGACGAGATTCGAAACCCGTTTGCTATTGTCTGTGAGGGTACAACCAGACCAAAATGCTTCAGCTACTAAGGTACATCCTCACGCAGTACCCCAGGATCTCTTATAGTGCCCACATGAAGGTAAATTCAGCCAACTTTTTCAGAATGTTTTGCGTTTTGGCCCATTTCCCCGCTGGGCGTAGTCCTGGGCTGTTGCATCGTGGTGGTCGACTGCGTCTCATCCGCTGTGGCGGTTCGTGACTCGCCAGGTAAGACAGTTCATAGAACAAACCGTTGGTATGCCCTACCATCGTTTGCAATGGCGATGGATCCAATTGGATCGGCCCGACTAGGTGAATTGCGCAATCAAAGTCGATATTCGTGAACATCTCACAATGCTAATAGCCAGCTATTCAGTTGTTTGCGCATGCCGTGCCGTCGTTTCTAACTAGGACTAGGTACGGACACATACCACCAGAAATGCCCTCTCGCCTTGCCGCCCTGTCACAAGCCCCATCAATAGCGACGTGCATGGCGGATCAGGCCGCGAAGTTCCGAGGGGACGCGGGGACGGGAAGGATGGGACGGCTGACCACACCTCCGCCCCCCTCCACTCCAGCTCTGCCCCCCCAGCCAGGAGGAAGCGGTGAAAATATACCTGCAGGTCTGTGTCGCATCATAAGAACAAAAGACACATTGTGCCCCGAAAGAGAAGCTCGCCGCTTCGTTTCGTCTCGATTAGGGCGTGCCTCAAAGGTGAGCAGCCCCAATGAGTTCCCCATAAGCGTTGCAACACTATTTTGAGGTCCTAACACATATGTTTATTTGGTTGCATCGTATTATGGCGCCCTGTAGGGCTGGATTGAACAAATTTATCATCACCTCTGGTTTCGGTAACATAGATAAATCCTTTCATGTCATCTGATGTTCTGGTGTAGTAAAGTACCGTGCAGAAACGCAGAGAGCGTAAACAGCTACTCCCACATGCACACAACCTCCCGTATTTGCCCGAATCCTTCCATTTACACGGGATCATCCAACATCGCCTTCGTGCCTTCGGGTAACGAGGCGCAACCTACGTCGCAAGAGTACTAAGAGAGACGTCACATAGTAGACAATGATACGTTTCCTAGCTTCCCACTTTCGGCCCGCAAGGGAGTGCGAAACGGGCGAGCCGGCAGGGATCTCACTACACCAAATTTGGATTCAAGTCACATTGCCCTCCATACCAGTATGTACTGAGATGGCGGGAACCCCTAAAACGTGGTTGTTGAACCTCTCCTTGGGGAGGGGTCTCGGTGGTTAGCGAATTAGGGAAAGGCGAAACAAGGTAAAGAAGGAGGGTTACATCAAATCTATCCTTGGGAATCCGTCATCATGGAACGCTGTCGGTAGCCTTGTCTCATATGCCAAACGACCAGGCTTACCTGCCACCCGAAGTTCTCTGGGATTCTCTACAGCGCTGGGTGGCCAAATGCGGAGTAAAGAAGCGAGACATGTGACGAGTTGAGAAGCTGTCGTACGCTGTAGGTAGTATTAATTCCTCTCGGCCAAGTCCCGGTGTAATGTAGTTTCTCCAGCCTGGATACCGGTGAGAGCGCGCTCAATCGCGATGTTGCGAGATGCGAGACCAGATAGTGGTACGATGGCGGTGCTTTATTTACATCCGATGCAGAGCTTTGTTGTTGCGAACGCCCGAGCTAGAAAAATTCATGGTTATAGTGAGCTGTGCTCTCTGCGCAATGATGGTGATGACAATTAAAGGGGCAAAGAAGCAACGAGAACCTCATAGAGTATTCGCCTCAGGAGCGTGACTTCTGGGCATGTAATGCAATGGAACGTCGGTCATGAAGATCGGTGAGGATAGGTGCTGAGCCTGGAAATAACGAACCAAGACGCCAAAGGAGGGTATTCTGGGGACTCCGTGCCAAGATCTGTTCGCGAGTCATACTGCGTATACCTGCATGGTCACAAACAGGACGCAACAACGATGTGCCGCGCCGCAGGGCTGAAATTGAGAGTCGTGCGATCGAAACCCCCTCTGACATGCAGACTAAGGGATCGCATGCCAAAGACTCCCGTGCACCTCACTTGACGGTCTCATTCCCCTACCGGAACCGAATGACCTTGGGAGCAGGGTAGTATTGCGAATACATGTCAGCCAAAAGGGCTGACAAAGAAGCTGCTCAGCAATACCAAAAATAATTTACAAATTGCATGCTTGGCCCCGAAGATGCGTTTACTTTTGCTGTATTCGACGCGATCGGCTCCAACGTAGCGGAAAATGTGTTTGAAACGGAGAAGTGGTCGGTCGTTTCCTCGTTTGATCCTTTGTTGGTGATGTGTATGCGTACGTCTCTACTTGATGACGTGTCTAATATCGATGTTGTGTCGATAAAAATAAATAAATAAATAAAACACCAGACTGATTAATTGTATGGTGGATAAATCTCTGTCGTAAGAGCCACACGGTACGATCACTCGCCTGCTGTTCCTGGTGTACGTATCGTGCGGGGGTATACCAACTTAGATTATGTCAGAGAGCGGAGAGCAATTCGAGGAAAGGTATGCAAGCCGTTTTGTGATCATGGGAACCCCGGATTCTGGGCCATAAGCCAGTTCTCGTCTTGGGCTGAATATTATCTACCTAGTCCTTGCACAATGTCTGCTGAGTGAGGCGCATAAGATATGATCATTGTGAGGGGAAGTCCTAGATTTTACACTGTCCGCGTGGTTTGAAGAGCCTGCTGTTGCGACTGTGGTCAGAGTGTCGTTCCTCCATATGGCCGACCAATTGGTCTAGCCCCAAGTTCCATCGCGCCGATGAATACTGAATACTGATAGCTGTAACAGGTAAGAACAGAGAGCATATACAGTGGGGAGAATCTTCTGGGGCTCTGCTCTGGCGACTCAGGGATCTGATGATCCAGGCAGTCGGCCTTATTATTGTTCTCATTAGTTAGTCGGAAGCTAGGACTGGGCTAGGGAAGAATCGCCGAAATGGTAGAGGATAATTTGCTGGGAAATCCACGTGACGGATCAGTAGCAGATCACCGTTCGATAGTCTATTCTTCTTCCGGGTTGATGGCTAAACACTCTTCCACTGTTGGCTTCAGCAACCAACTATAGACAACGGACTAGATAATAGTGCACGATATGTTGCAATTGGGGTCACAAAGCGCAGCTCCTACTTGCACATTACATGCCTAAAATGGGCTATTGTCCCTTAAATTTAGACCAGCCTTCAGGGTCCATCCTCGCCATCGGCAGGTAGTGCTGAGGGTTAAACACTTATAGTCTTCTCTACCTTGCTCTGCCGATTCCCCAGACTTTCTTAATATCCACAATGCTACCCTTTGAGAAGGCAATTTAAGTCTGTGTATTAAAACTATCTTTCGAGTTTTACTTACAAGTGCTACAACATACTAACCGGATACGAAGATTTGGGCGTTAGAGTCCCACTGTCCTGAGCGCGCTGGGTCAATGTGACATTTTATGGGGCGCGGGGAAATCAGAACCCTTGAATTCAGCCGTCAGGTTGCCAAACGCCCCCGGCAAGGTTCCCCTGACCAGGCGGCGTGAGCATGACCTTGGTTATTCGGAATTTGCAAGCCGTGACATGATAACTTGTAGCGTAGGTTATCCGGACCGGCTGTTCCTGAAGCCATTTACTGTACCTGAAGGCTCGGGTCTCGTCTGCTGCTCAGGTGGAATAAAATCCAGCGCTCCTCATGTCAATCACGACCTAAGCTGTCTTAGTGCACGATTTGTTGCGGTATGAGTAGATCACGAAATTTGGAGCAAACTGCCGGGTGGTTTGGGCGAGAAAGGTCTATTCGTAGATCTGTGGAGCACTATGTGGACTAGTGTTTGTACGAAGCAGGTAGTCATGTTAAGACATATCCTATATACAGTACTGAGTCATGACAGTGCTACCTGGCATCGGTTGAAAACGGCATTCGGTATAGTACATAGTAGGACAAGTTGTAACGGTTTGTAGGTGCGGATATATGAGCCTCATTGCTGGTGCGTTGACTGTGTGTAGCATCGTGTTCACGTAGTCAATCAATAGTCAGCTAAAACGCACCTATTTAGCATGACAACTGGTTATTGGTGGTGACCGCGTGAGAGCTGATTTCTGAGCTGAGGTTACCTGCTATACCTGCTATACATAGTAAGTAAACAAGACCCCTTCTTACAGCTGAGATACTATGCTTAGTATATATAATACACTACCTGGGTAAGTACCTAGTGAGGAAGGGGACATTATTACTGTGCATTACACATAACGCCATTGGTGGAATTGAAGTTTATGCGCCGTTCTACTAGGCAGTTTATGGATGGGATGCTTGCTGAGTAAGTAGAGTCGTAGGAAATCCGTGGTGACAATTTGGCCGAGCTTACCCAGTATCCGAGACCCTTAAAACGTAACCCGAGTGTTACGAAGTTGTTACCATCCATTTTACCGGTATTACCAAGTTACCGGAAATTGTGTAGATATTCAGCTAGTTGTAGTCTATTTGTACGATTCTCGTGGAATTGTGAGAAATTAATTTTCCGCTGCATCATCACCATTAAAAGCCAATTAGCGGTACTGATTACCGAGCTCGCTGTAGATATTTAGTACATCATGCGGACGGCTACCTCTTGTTCGTGACCCAGTCCCCGGGCCGGGGGTTCGGCTGGCTGCAGGGCTGCAGATGCTGCTCTTGACGTATCCAGGTAATCTAGATAGTGACTTGTCACAAAATAGCAAGCCGCCATCTAGGATCCCTCACAAGTTACATAGTACGTAGAGTTTCATTTTGGGTTTCGCATCTCTTAAACTGGCATATACACTCACCGGGGTTGGCAAGCTCGTAGTAACCTAATCTACAAATGCAAGTAGAATTATGTCATGATATCCTTTTTATTAAATCTATACTGAGTTGTACGATATCAGTTGATTGGTGTACACGTACACCTAATAGTCCGGAGTTGGCTATCAAATTGAAACACGATCGTCAATATTTAGAAAAACCTGGGTTGTGGTTCTCTGTTATGTGTCGAAGGTGCGTAGGAAGTAGTGAAAGGAGGGGTGGCAACTATAGGTATTTAATTTGTCCTATATACCTCTTAATGACAGTTTTATGCGTTTCTTTTCCCCAGCATTTAGCTAATGTCGCCGAGACAACGTGGAACCCCTGAAAAGCCTTTTAGTCTATTGAATTATGAGCTATGCTGAACCCAAGGTATCCTAATGCGATCAAGAACCTAGACCAGAGCATTCATATGTGAGGAAATCGTGTGAGCTTGAGCGGGAAAGCGTATTGGCTACAACGAAAAGCTTCGCATGTGTCATTCTGCGTTGTTCCACACTGACGGAACCGTCTGGGGCGTGTAAACCACCAGCCAACTGCTTCGATCTCAGGATCAGATCGTTGGGGCCACATTCTCAGCTCGCGATCGGCTTATGCCGGCAGAAGGCTGAGACATACTTGAAGCGAGATGCTTATATGATTGTGATAACTCAAAACAATTGGATGCCACTTTATTGGATTCCGGCATGATTTTGCCACAGCTAAATACTTCTCTTCCCGCCCATCAGATTGGCAGCATCATCTCAATTTACTAACTGGGCTTTATAGAAGTAAGAGTTTGGGGAAGTCCTTTTCCCATGTGCCAAGCCGTCGATGTCCGGATGCGGAGTTTGGAGGAACCGGAAGAGTTCCCCTAAGTAAACTATACAATTGCCTAGTGACTATCTTTCAGAACCAGCCTGGATCAGAAAGCGGTTATCGATACTGGGGGGCTAGCTCGACACTTGATGTACCTACATACGCAAGGGAGCATGGCCAATAGTTTGATAATAAGACAACGTTTCTGTTATATGTACTGTAGCGTTCTCACATAAACCACCAAACCCGTCCGTCTTTGGATTACGGAGCATTGCAGGTATCATGGGTTGTTTACTGTAGTGTAATTCCCAGCCGTGTGGTGACGAAATTGGGACGTCTTGGCAAAAACCTCTGAAAGGGCTGGAAATGCGGGCCTGCTTTCATGCTTGATCACATGCCTAATAAAAGTTTCCAGCAGGAGGATTTCACAGTCTACGAAGGTAAGGATAAAATTGCAAGGCAACACAGGGTCTTTATCCGGGTGGAACACTCGCAGTTCACGGATACCTTTATCTGTTACGATGAGCAATTCCTGGAGTTGGACAGAGCAAACACCGGCTCTTACTCCGGTATTTGTAAAGGGTGTTATAGCTATTTTGCTGACAAGCTGACTGGGCATGGGTAGTAGATTGTGAAGAGGATAAGGTGTTACGTTAGGTATGTAAGTAGGTATGCAATGAGAAGGCACAGATATTGTGCCATCTCATTGAAGTATTATATGTACCTATTCAGATACTTCCAAATCCTACCTAGAGTGCGAGCAAGGGATTTGGGTACCAGGGTACGGCAGGCGTTTAGTGCCCCATAACTTAGACGGGAAGCACCCCGTGACCCGGCTTGGCCCCATAAAACCCCCTGTACAACAGACCGGTCCCGGGGAACGTCGCCGGTCACTTGTCAGAAATGATCGCCCATCTAACCTTACCAAAGGGTAAGCGACATAACACGATGCACAAGAACCTGGTTGAATGGCTCGGCGTGGGCTCTTCTCATCGATTATCGTACCTACATCGATTGTGATAGTTCAAATCTGACAATTCATAGCAGAGAAAACCAGGTACACGGGTTGCTGGTACGATCGTATGTTGCATCGTACAGCAGTGCACGATGTTATTGGATCTTTAGAAGCGAAAGAGCGCAAGAGTCATGCACTGCAGACTGAAAGGTAGCATGTGAGGACCTGTAACAGTAGCTCTTTTTGGCGATATTCTAGAAATTATATTTCTAAATAGGAAATGGGGACGCAGCCATGATACAGCAGGGTCATCCACCACCCCGGGACTGTCATGAATTAGGCAAGACGGAATTAACTGGCTGTATGCGTATGCTCTGTTTGAGGCTTTGGGGTACTTACTCTACTCGTCCGAGGCTGTGCAATCTCATGGTGCTAAGAATCACACTGGTATTCCCGACATTATCTTCAAAAATAATTACTCAGGAACACTGAGTTGGGCTAGCCATAGTTGTAGTTATGATACACATAAACTACCTATGGCCAAGTGGGAAGGGAGCTCCCGCACCCTGCTTGCGTAGCCGACAGTGCACTTCTCCGTCAGCTGGAATCCTACAGCAAGCAATGTGCATACCCATTTGAGGGCACGGGGAACGTGGGGGCACGTCCAACCTCATCCCACGCCGAGGTACATACCTACATATCCTTCTGTAATTGAAACAAACCTCACCGAGGGGAATCCTCCTGCAGAGAACCCTGGTCGCACGTGTGATAGTTTCGCTTTTCTGAATCGCTGTTCGCCTCCTGGTCTCGAGCTTCGGAGGTTGCCTGTAGGAAAGCCAGCGTCCGCCCACATCGTGTCACAGTCGTTGCGAAATGAGACAAGGGACCTATTTGTCGTTATCCCCGGATCTCTGGCCATGTATGCCAAGTATCGCTTATTTCACACTAGCATATATCCCGTAGCATGTAGTTAGTTATAGGTTATGTTTCGATCGAGGAACCACCGGTGAGCGAGTGCAGTGGAGGGTCCAACATTGGTTGAATGGACAATCAAAGTGAATATCTTCCGATGGGGAAGCACAATGTCACGCTGTAGCTCCCGGCGCGGACGCACGATACTGGGGTGACGTCCCTCTTCGCGTTAATCTCCAAGTCCTATATCTATCTACCTGTGGTGTGACAAATGCTTATAGGTCTGCATGCCGGAGGCTCGAAAATGAGGATGCCCATCACTGTTTCATGTATCACATGGCCCTCGTTGATTCGAAGTCGATAAGTAGGTTATACCGTACATCATACCCATATGTTGCAGTTCATACATTTGATGGTGGGCGAGTCCGAAAAATATCGGTGATACACATGAGGTGATACGTGCAGTGGTTAGCTTCTGGTCGGGTGGCACTCTTGCCGTATTGAGATGGTCTTATCACGGACCTTATGATTCTTAGGGCGATCATGAAATGCTTCACTCTTCTGGTATAGTTAGAAACGCGCTGGACGTATTTCCTAAATTGGGTTCCAAGATACCCATGCACTAACTACCTGGCCAGCATACATATGAATGATCGTGCAATAGAGTGAGCATATTGCCATTGCCTGGTATTCATGAGATAGACACACGATGCAGTCCTCGGGTCTCCGATTTTGCTACGCTCCAGTACTGAAAAGTCACAGAACATCATCTAGTCGTCTAGAATTGCATTGTAAATATTGTTAACTCTTGTGTATGAATGAATAATCGCAGTATCCAGGCAGTGAAGTCGGAGTATAGAGTGTCCGGCCAACAACTAGGTAATGACGAGGTAGACAATTACCGATTCAATCGCTGGTGGCGCACTTCCGTCGGGTGAATGTTGAGGATTTGTTGCAAAGGCGTGATATGACACTTGGATAAACAGTCATGGACTCTTGACTAATTGGCAATCGGGTGGCCCTATCGAGTGTTGTGCCCGAGAGGTCGAGAGGTCGGCTGGCGCGAATTACTGTTCACGCGTGTCCCGTGATAGAAGGGGTAATCGTGCCACGCCCCCACTTTATTTTAGGACTCGCTTGGGCTCACCTACTAAAGTAGGTGCTCGTCACTCAAATAACCACTTCACTCTAATAACCACTTTTTTGACCAAACCATCTATTTTCATTAAAAAAACACCCGCGCCATCGATTTTCAACCTTTAAAATAGAACAGAAAGTACAAAACGTATTTAAATACCTACAGGAATACTTTTTAGCTAAAATAACCACGGTTGCGAAGGCTTTTAGCATCACGCGCGCTGTTCTTCGTAACCAACTCGCGGGCCGCGGTGGCCTAAATCGCAAACTATCACTAAAACTAAAACTATTACTTATTAACGAACAAGCTATTTATAACTATATTAACCGACTCGACTAAACCAACCTAGCCGTACAACCTGAATTTATCCGCGAGGCTGTAAATTTAATCCTTAAAGCTAAAGCACACCCTTCTAACCAACAGCCACCTACGGTTAATAATTCCTGGGTCAGGCGTTTTACTAAACGCTACTACTATTTACGTATATATTAAAAAAAGCTCGATTTAAACTAATAAATTTATAAAAATATTAAAACTATAAATAAATATTTTAATAAGCTATAAGTAGTATTTAAAACTAAAAAAATTAATTTTAATAATTTATATAATATAAACAAAATAAGTTTTTAGTTAAAAATAATTAATAATATTTTAATAATTATTAAATATAAATAAGTTTATTATTTTAGTTTATTTAAAAATAAAAAATCTATTATATTTATTAAAATTATTTTTATTATTAAAAAAATTATACTTGTTTTTATTATTTTATTAAATTTATAATATATAATTAAATAATATAGCGTTAAAAAACTATTATTTAAAATAATAATTTTTATAATTTTAACAAGCTATTTGATGGTTACATAGAACGCAAAAGTAGCGGAATACCTTCCGCGACCTTCCGCCACATTCCGCCATGATCGCCGCCAGCATAAAAAGTCTGCATGTTTCCGCACCAATAGATAGTTTTTAGCCAGACACAATAATACCACCAGTCTCGCCTACACTTGTTTTATCTGTTTGTTTTAATTCGTTTATTGTTTACATACGTACGTACACCTACTAACACTATTTAAATAATTAAATTAGTTTTAAATAAATTAAATATTTTAAAAAATATATTATTTTATAAATTATTAAATTTAAATAGTTTTTTATATTAAATAATTATAGCTTATATTATATAAAAAATTTTATTTAATTTTATAATAACTATTTAATAATATTTTTTAAGTTGTTATTATATTTAATATATTTTTTTTAATTTTTAAATATAATAATATTTTAAATTTTAAAATATTATTATATTAAAGTTTTTAAAATAATAATTTAAAATAGTTTTATTAATATAATAAAATTAAAGTTCTTTATTTATATTTAATAAATTAAAAAAAACGCTTTTAAAAAATTAACTATATAATTTATTTTTAAAAAAACTAAAATATATTTATTTAACTTTTATAATATATTATAAATCATTAATAAAAAAACTCCTTATAATATTATATTTTTTTTACTTTAATTAATTTTATTATTATTTTAATAAACTTTTGTTATAATTTATTATATTAATAAAACTACTAGTTATATTTTTAACGCTTTAATTAATATAAATAATATAAACTTAGTGTTAGCTATAATAATAAGCCGATTTATTAAAGGATTAATTCTTAACGCTATAAAGCTATTATAAATAAAAATAAACTTATTAAGGATTAAACTAACCGAATAAACAGCTAGATCACATAAAGCTACTAAAAATACCCCTTTAAAATTAAAAAAAATCTTAACTATTACTAAAAAGCATAAAATAATACAGCAAAAAGCTATATTAAACAAAACTAAAACTAAAAAACTAATCGAACAAGCTGATTTAAAATATAAAAAAACTATTAAACAAGCTTTTAAAAAAATAGCAAAAATAGCACGGCATTAAAAACTTATTAGCAGGCTACAGCTAGTATTAATAGCTAATAGCAACAGGCGTAGTCGTCTGTTGCGGCGTTTTTAATAAAAAACACCAAAAAAGTGGTTTTTTGAGTGAAGTGGTTATTTGAGTGACGAGCACCTACTTTAGTAGGTGAGCCCAAGCGAGTCCTAAAATAAAGTGGGGGCGTGGCACGATTAATAGTGCTATGGGATGGTATTGGTGCCGAGTCGTGGTTGGCGACATGTGACGGATGAGCAGTGGCGCTTGCAGGATGGAATTGAGATTGGGGGGCAAAAAGCATTTGTATACTTGAGTGTAGGTACTGTAGGCACTGTAAGGTAAGTACTGTACAGTAGCAGGTAGACAGGCCGGATCCTGACCAGGGTCCTAAAGCCGCGACTCGGCTATGGAGAAGGGACTTCAAAGACAAGCAACTGCTGGCTGGGTGCACCGAGGCTGAGCGTTCACCTGACCATATCCGACACAGGGGAATATGACGGGAGGCAAGAGAAGCAAAAGACCTACCTCGTACGCTGTAGTTACTATAGTTAGGTGGATTGGTCCACTATAACCTTACCTAGGTAGTCTCAACCAGAATCAACGCAGAGCATCCTAACTGTTACGCTGTATCACTATTAACCATCGCAGTCATTCATGACACTTACAGCTGTAGGTACAGTAGGTAACACATGTAACCACAGTAACATACTCAGCAAACTACGTAGGAGGCCCTAATTGCCGACTAATTTATCCGCGCCATTGTAGGGATGTAGGCTGCTCACGAGAACGCAAGAATGCCAACGCATAGGCAGATCATCCGCAGCCTGACCTTGTTCGACCTGGTTCGCCGCGGTATAATCGTAGGTCGGCCCGGGACACAACGTGTGTTCTTGTTTGGCCAATTCGTATGCCTCGGCGGATTGATGAACGGCGTAGAGGCATCTAGATGGATCGACCGTCGATGGCCAGGGATGACCAGATTGCCGGTACAAAGCCAAAGTGACCCGGCTTGAACAGGACGATGGCGACAACAATGAGAGACTGTCACACGGACACTGCTTTTCTCTAGTATTCCTGTCATTTTTCCTTCTCTTTTTCTCCCTCTTTCTCCCCCCATCTATCTACGCCTCGGTGACTCTGTCCAGGCGACAGACGAGAGCTGGCTACTCAACACCTTGTAAAAGTGAATGTTCTAACGATTAGCCGGATGCGGAGAACCCCTCGAGGCCAACAAGCACATTCCCGTTCAGAGGCTGGTGAATTGGGGGTTGAGGTATTAGATAGTGCATTTCGCTTGGTCGCTGCTTGTCAATAATTCCTATTTGGTGCGCCTGTTGAACCTATGGGATAGTATAGTCGGGTTTCTCTAACAACAGCAAGAGCAACAGCTACTCCATGTGATGCCTCACACATCTATTAAAACGTGCGAACACCCACATGTTCAACCTCAACTAGTATCCAGCAAATGACACCTCCGAGAGATAAGGCATAATGGTCATTCGTGTTGCTGATACTTTATTTCAGTGATATAACTTGGATTGCCCATCAATACAGAGCATGTAAGCCGCTTTTGTTATATCAAACGCCTGCTGTTCGGGTCTCAAGATTGCTTGCTGCAAACTAGAGATATATGGGCATGTTCACCAGGTAGACCGTCATGTCCACCGTGGTCTAGTGCACATGTAACAAACCACATGTCTCGCCTCTGTGATATGAATCCAGAGCAGAGGGACGGTAGGAAGAAGAAAAGCCGGAACGCTGGTCCTTCTGGCCGGGCAGCGGGGGCATCATGATGAATGTGTCAAATGCCTCATTAGGATATTAGTACTAGATTAAGCCTGGCTTCCCGCGCTAAATAGTGGCCTATACCGATTGCGGTACTACTTTTACGCGCTAGCAGCTATGGATCAGAGGACAGACCGCTGTATATGTAATTTGTGCTTGTACTGTACTGGTATGACCAGTGGGGCAGAAAGAAAAGTCCTCATTAGAGCGCGTAGTGTCGGTACGTACAATCGGTACCTCGTGTCTCTGCTAGTCGCTGGGGTGTTTCAGGGATTTTCCTGCCCTGTGAATCCCAGGACCGCCACAGATCCCCACCCATAAGAGGTTGTGTGTCCACCAGGGAAATAGGCCCGCCAAAGGCCCAGATTTTCTATTCAGGTACTTCCGGAAGGTACATAGAGGGCTTGTACCCCCGTACCCATGTACCCATGTACCGGTCTGGCGGGTACGTACCCTGAGATTTGGAGAGGAGGCCCTGCCAGACCGCGCCTTTCTTAGCTCCACTCTGAATGCTAGTACAGGCCTGACCTCCCACCCTGCCTTCCTCAGGTCTTGAAGCCTCCCGATCAAATACATTAATATGTACAACTACCCACATTCCTTTCTCCGTTCCATAACTATTTACACCACCTACATATCCAACGAACCTCTTATGTTCAACATAACTCGGAGGTGCTAATAACTACCGCTGTCGCAACATTGACCCCCGGCCAGTCTTATTCACGGTCTCCAACCCTCCTCATCACGTCGAGTGTACATATAATCATAGAGGCCTTCCCAGCACCAGCACCAGCACCAGTCGTTACCAGTACACCCGAGAGAGCTTGTATATACCGATTGCCTCAGACGATTTAGTGGAATTGCACCGCCTCGACCGATCAGCTTACGGCGACGAGTATCCAGACTGATACCTCCTGAAAGAAAACCACCACCTCTTTGTTCGCGTCTTGCCGACTTGTGATAACCCACTTATACGGACATCTACACATTGTATCACTACTCACCATCGTTGCTGCGCCCCTCCATGAGCACCAAAATCGGCCAGAATGCCAGGTAAAGCGGAAGGACTGGTTCTCACTGTGGACCCGAATGTCATCCACAAGGTCGATACCAACAATCCTCATAACCTCTTCAGCATGTGGACAGGTATGCATAGGCCTATGACACCCATATCCGCACGACCATGCGACGACTAACTTGATGCTCAGTTTTCTCAAGATGCGCTGAGTCGGTGGAACAAGGGCGGAGATTAGAGAATCTTAGCTGGCGTTTATGGACAAGGGAAGCCCTGTGTTGCGAGACGACGAGTCAGACAAAGACCGAGAAGAGTGCTTCTGCCACCAAGACAATGCCGCCGCAAGACATTCCTGACAAGCACCGCATACCTGACGTGCCACAATTGTCCGGTAGTGTCGACTCCGTCGCCGACGAGGAAGCTATCGAGCTAACGACCGAATCCGACCCTGTAGAGATTTTTCGACCCCATATACAACGACAAGATTCTTGTGCTAGCAGTCGAAGCAGAGGGCGAGAACGACATATTACCTCTGGTGATTTGGAAAAGATGGTTGTCACAATCATTAAGGAGAAGGTGCCAAATCTTTCGCCTTTACCGCATATTGTGTCTTCGTCCGTAGAGACAGATAGCGACCATTTACAGTCATGTTCATCCGAGGCAGAGGAGACACCCATAACCCCTGCAACCGAGTCTGGCGAGGCCGCATCTTCTGCCTTGACATCGCGCACTTCGACTAATTCGGAATCCAGCGAGCCCCACACGACGACCGTAGTTAGGGGCTTTTCACCTTCACAATTTCCATCCGCGAGAGCTTCTCATGAATCTAGATTCCTGCAACCCGATATTATTCCAGAGCCTCACTCATCACCTGCACCAAAGCCAGTTCAGTCAAAGAAGCCTGCGAAATTTGCATTGGGTGGCTCTTCTGGTGATGAATCTTCACCAAGTCTCGAGATTCATCAACCCGTCCTCCCTCTTAAGAAGAGCAGGATGTTCCAGATCGGTGGCTCCTCTGGATCCACAGAAGAACAAAGTCCATCACTCAAGAGTGCCTTGCACTCAGGAAAACCAAGCTCACTTCTAGGGGCTCACAAGAAGCAGACTTCTTTCAGCAACCAAGTTACAACGCGAACAATATCCACCCCCAGCGACCAGTCTGGTAGCTACGTGGACGAAAGCGCCATTGATGACGACGATGAAGATTCTGAATGGGAAGACTCGATTGAGGAAAGTGGCAAGTCCAGCATAGATGATACGGTAACCTTCAAGCGAGTGCCTTCGAAGCCTAACTTAACCTCACAAAGATCCCTCATCAGCCTCATGTTCGCAGGGCAACAAGAGGAGCGCGCCAGAGGTCTGAGCAACTATGCCTCGCATTCGACGCCAGCAATCGCTCAGCGTGCTCGCCAGTTGCAAAATGTCCCTAACGGCGCTGCATCTCCAAATGATTCGGACGACAATGGATTGGAAATGAGGAGAGGTCTACGCCGCACCCCTCTAAAGCCTATCACCGAGGTTCCAAGGTCCGGTGCCCAACCCATTATGACGAAACCCACCACCCATTATCACCAGCAAGCAGCCTTGTCTCCTCGAACTACTCGACGGAATATGCTAGCCACAGAGCTAACAGAGTCGCTTAGACGGCAACTACTCTGGGAGAGGCAACAGAAAGTGTCTACCCAAAATGCCGTGTTGAAGCGACGTCACACTTCCCATGATGTAGCTAATTTGAAACAATACCCGGAGAGATCATATATGAACAAATCCAAGGACGAGTTCAACGTTAACAGCTGGAACCAATTCCTTCGAGAAGAAAATGGTGGCTACCATGCCCAAGGGTGGTAAATACCACACTACGTTCACAGATCGAAACACCGGAAAATATTCGACTTGAGGCAGGCTTTCCCTGCCCTGTACACTTCATTTCATTTCCCTCATTTGCATGGCGAAAGGGTTTTGCGTTTTATTATACCAATGCATGCATCTGGTCGGCGTTTCTACCGTTGCTTTTATCATGAGTCATCCTAATGACACGAGCAATCCGTCGCGTCTTCGGTCAATATGGCCGATAACACTAATGCGCATTGCTGTCGCATCGGTTACAGCAGCCTTTAGTTGTTCGCGGGAACGTGTCGACAGCCGACGCATACACATCTGATTCTGCAACCCTGTTACACCGTTCGGCGTTGCAGCCCCAATGATACCACGACTTGCATTTTGATTTCTATCCTATACCCAGTGGGTAATGATTCGGTTCACTTCGCTACCGGCGAGTAGTGCGAAGGATGAAGCTGGAGGCAAAAGATTTATAATGTATTCTAGTAAAGAAACAGAGAGGGCGACCCTACAATGAAGCAACTTGGCCCCCCGGTCGAAGAGCGAGATGGACTACGCATTCATCCAGCCCCCAAGTGGAAAAATGAAGACAGAAAAGTAATGTGCTATGGCTACAAAATTATCATTATACCGGAGCTACAAAAAAACAATAAAATTTCATGACCCGTCAATTCCCAATTGCTCAAGTACAGTGACTTCTTGTTTTGATCTCCGTGTGATTTGAGGAGCAAGACGGAAGCCATTGTGTGTGGTATTTGCTGAGAATGAACGTATTCTTCACCAATAACACAGGTCTATTCAATTGTGCTAAGGCTTATGGTTACCTAAGCGCGTAGTAAGGTTGGAGATAAGGCAAGACGCCAGTTCCGCCTGATTTTGTTGTCAGGTGGTATAAACGCGCTCCATCTCGTGTGCTGCCGGTGAGATCTAGGTTGGACAAGCATGTAATAATAATATGCAAGGCATTGACGTTGGGATAAGTGGGCTCACACACAAAGCAACTACAGTACACTATATGTACCTACATGCAGAAGAAAATGAACCCACTGTTCGGGGTTTCGCTAGCACCTCGTCTCAGAATGCGGCCACGATGAGGAGAGTAAATCTTTGGTTCTGCTGAGCTGGCACTCATTACTTGCGCCCACATGCTGCCTATGCCGAGCTCACCAGGTCCCCTGATAAACCAAACAAGACCAAGCCAAGCAAGCCAAAGATACAAATATACAAACCTGAGTGCCCAAGGTAGGACAGATGCGATTACTTATCTGGGTGTCGAGTACCTACCTAACCTGAATCTTGTTCCGACGCTCGAGGGACGACGACCCAGTTTTGCAGATGACCGAGTAACACTATAGGGCTGGCCCGGTGGAGGCTTATCGCACGTCGAGCGCCAGTTCGCCGAACCGGCCACTGTGTGCGCGTGCAAGGTGGAAAAGAGACGCTGCCGACGCACTGACTGAAAGCCACCGACGTCTCATGTATGTAACTGTACGTGATGTGTGGGCTTGGTCAAGTGAGTGATAAAAGGGAAAAGGGAAAAGCTCGAAAACGCACGATGCGTTGTCTACCCTCCTCTACAGAGCTACAAAGGCTAACGAGCCCGTCATCTCCTCACTTGCCCCTCCCCTCACCTAGACAGATCAGACGGCAGCAGTCCGGACGCGACCCTGTGCGCGAGACAAGCGTTGTTTTGGACCATTGCCCTCCATCATCGCCTCACCGCCTTTCTGGCACCTTACACCTACTGCTGCACTGTAAGTATAGTACATCACCAGCACTCTGACTTGACCCGTGTTGACCCGTGTTGAGGCAATGTGATAGACTGCCCGAATTCGGACTGCTGCCTCGACAAGCTAGCTACAGTACCTGCTGTACAGTACGGCTGATGTCATCACCAGATCCCCTTCCGTCCGGCTGGAGAGCGTTTCCGGTAGGTGCTGGATACCCGGAGGCGTAAATTTAGGTTAAGTACCCGCGGCACAGACATTTTCTCGTCCCTTTCACCTTAGGAGCATCCCGACTCGTTACCAACACACGATGTACGCGCATCAAGGGCATTGTGATTATGCCTTAGGTACAATCTACAGTGGGTCATGCATGAGGGCACTGAGGGGAACAGGTGGGATAGATAATCGAGGTATGTAGGTTCGCGTCAGTGAGTACTGTAAAGCCACTTGTCGGCCAGCTAGCCGACACATACATAAATTATGTGCGCACAGTCCCGGGGACTTGTACTCTTAGCTAAAATGGGCCTCCAACAGCTTGACGCTGCTAAAGGCGAGTATGATTCCGAGTGCCCCGCATTTTCCGGTGTTGACCTGTCGGTTGCTGACAAGACTAAGGTGGTGGCTTCGAATATCTCCGAGATACCTACTGTACTCTTACTCTGCAGCACAAAGGCACATTGATAGGTATTTTCGTAGTAATCATTGCGCGCCCAGCATTTGTCCTGTCATGAATAAGCTTGTCAGTCCTAAGGAAGCTTGGGTTCGATTGTACGTGGGTATTAGTATCGACAGACCAGGTGGCTGGAGACGAGAGAATGCAAATATAATTGGTCGTAAGGCAGAGTCAACAATGTAAGGTTCGGTACCTACATATGTAGGTAACCAAAGTGTAATCGCGAAGTACATACCTGCCTGGTACTCGCAAGGTGCAGGGAGCACGCAGAAACTGCCTTAAAACTTTACTACTGTTTTAAAAGGGCCTATTCCGAGTTCTCAAAAGTGGTTTGGACCTCCTACCCGGGCCTTACCAGAGTCGGACCTATTCATCATCAAAGGGTCCTTAACAAGCCGAACCTAACAATTACCATATTCAAACATTTAGTATACATTACCATTCATACTTGCCTGATTGGCTAAAGCTACGATTTCCCGTGGTGAAGCCATGGCACAATTTAGTTTTCATCTAATCGTGGACAGGATCCTACACTAGGTTATCTTTGTATATTTATCGCTTAGCGCCGCCTTTGTCCGGAGTACAGTATGATATTAACAGACGTTACTGTCAACCCCGACTCCGCAGGGATGCGCATGCTTTGCTTCCGAATCCCTGTAACCCACATGGTTCTAGCGGCCTTCGAGAAGGATTCCCTTTTCTCCAGTATGCGACAATGGAATCAATTGTGGCGGGGTTGGCACTAAATGCTCCAGCCACTATTACCAATTTCGGAACAGCTTGTGCCTTTATCTAAATAGGTGTAGCTTCTTCGACAGCGAACAATTCGGTAAATTCGGGACAAACCGGCGCCGAACCAGATTCAGTAGGTTCCTCCAATTGCATTCTACGTCTACAGTAATTGTCAACACCAACAGTGATCAATGGCTTCGATCTCCCTGTACCTGTCAACTGCACCTAAAATGAAAGGATGCTCGCTATCTCTTCCAATCTGCATTTCCACCATACACTACTGTATACTAAGTATACACATGGAGAAGAGACCGCTACTTACAACCAGTCATGGTGGATCGTGAAGGTTCCACCGTAGTGGGTGGATTGTTTACTTAGCTCTCCAGGGGAACTACGACGTACCTAAACTGCACTAGGAGCGATCGCGTAAAGCTCTTCGGACCTTCTACGCTACACTAGACTGGCTTTGGACCCAGGGTTAAGAGTCAAAGACCCTCATGATGTGAGGCAAGGGAAGCGCGCCTGTAGGGTTTCTCACCAAGTGGATATTTACTCACGGGATTCTATTGCCAGGGTTCTCTTGTTCAAAATTGCGGCTCACTTCTACCTATCCGTGACTGTCGATGGGACCGTAATGGTCACTCTCCTGGGTCTGACAAGACCCAAATGCACGGATCGACATTAGTGCATTCAGCAAAACTGTTTCATGAAGGGATATCTTGCGTCATTAGGGAAGGTAATACCTATAAGGGTACTGACAAAGCTGTCACATGTCTGCATTGATATTCCAACATGCTGAGCCTCTACTAATCCCTCTACAATATCTAACTCTATAGAATAGTGGTTATGTCATGGCGCTTGTGCCCAAACGGCTCGCCACCAGTCAGTCTGGATTAGGCGTCCCACCTTATTTGTGCCTTTGCTTTCTTTAAACGGACCGTTTCTATCCTCTTTCGGCGGGATTTCACCGACAGCGTGGAAGCTGCCGTTTCTGTTCGCCTCTGTCCAAGGAACCTGGACATGCCTACAGCGCGCTAACCTTAGCTCTTATCCTGGCATCAGAAAATTTCCTTGGGTCATTATCTCGGCAGTAAGAACGTGGAGAATGGCGTAACCTCGGCAGCCTCTCTCCCCATAAGAAAATGCTACAGGTAAGATGTAACGCTGAGGTTTGTTACGATTGCCTCTAAATGCGGAGGAGTTCAAACGCGTTTCAATCAATCTTCAGTGCTATTGGTCCCCGGCGCGGAGACTGATGAAAGAGGCTCGTGTCAAGGATGCCTAGGCTGACCCTATAGAGTGCTGACGATACCTATTACAGTATACACGCCGCAGTATGTACCCCTCACAGAGTTCCCCTCCCTCGCAAAAGTACGCCTCCTCAGACCGCGGATGAAAGCCGGTCAGACTGGCGTTGTAACCCGTCTGACAGCAAAATCTTGCTGTGGTCTACCCCTTCTTTAAGTCTCTGTTGCGACGTAAGAATTCGCTAATCACGTGAAGAACTTACGGGGTTTGGAGCAAATTCATATAATATATTTTATCTCAACCAGCGCAGCTGAATAATCGTGGTATCAATGTAAATCTAGGGTCTAGGAGTGTTTCCTAGTAACAAAATCGTTCGTTACAGTACAGAGCATCCATTACAGTATTGCTAGGTTGAATAATAGGGGGAAATAAGAAAAAGAAAATAAAAAATAAAATAAAGATTTAGTGGGCATAAAGTAGCCTGGTGACTAATCTGTACAATAGCCGCAAAATGTGCTTCACCGTACCTTTATGTTAGTATCACATGATAATTCACCCATGCAGTGCTAGTAAATTGCACTACCCTGGCATAAGCTCCAAGGCTGTACTGTATCTGCTCTACCATTATACAACCAAATACGAAATTTCCACAGTATACTGTATATTGTTAGCCATATACGGGGTACCTTGAATTTGAACTTCTGAAAAATAACAAAAACAGAGCCTATATATTCTACCTTGATGATGTACCTCTTAATCATGCGCAACAGTAGGCGCATACTTATGTGTTCAGCACAGTGATTTTCGGCCTGACCGCCTAAATCAGCATCCAGACCAAATACAAAACCATGTGACTATCTACCTTTCATGCAAACACGACACTTAGAGGCGGGAACGCACCTGATAGGTAAGCCTGTCAAGGATACCTACTGTACTTCCATCGCCACCTTAGAATTCAATCTCCGCCCCCCACATACCGTCTTGCATGTGCAAGAAAAAGTTCCGATCAAGCACCACAAGTCTAGAACATCGCCCCCAAATCTCGGGGGTATCCGCATGTCCCAAGGGCCTGGGACAGTGGTGATTCATGAGAGAACCCTCGCGGCCAAGCCTTATTCAGGCAATACATAACGCACCTTGTTGTTGTTTTGATGAGAGTCGCCTTCGCGAGCCCGATGCTTCTCCGCTGCATCTCGATCAATAGAAAAACCGGGTGAACATCTACCTCCTACATGCAACGTTGCGTGCTTGCGTCACCTCGGGTAGTCGGTGCCCTTATTAATATGACAACAATGAGCACCTCATCTTGGTGCATTCCTGACGTTGACTTTATTGAGGTGTTGTCAGATTGCATCTATTCCCGGAGGGGGAGGGCATGCATACACTATGTTGATGACGTGTGCGCCGCTTCATGTGCTTCTACAACTCTGGATTTCGTCCTATGGATGAGTCTTCAAACATGGCCAATCAGTAGTGGCAAATCAAACATTCACGCAGATTCTGACAATAGACTGATGATACAATTAACCATTCTAACTTCTACTTGCTCGTTTTAAATCTCATGTTGTCTAAATACTTCGCACATATGTATACTCCTCGGCCTTTGGAGATGATCCCGATGTCAGATATCATACAGACGTGGATTTTTCAATGGGAAGTACTACCTCTAGGTGTCTAATCCTAAACAGGGAGTTACATATAATATACAACATGAATGAAATGCCAGTTCATAAGTATCATCACAGACATATAGACACAAAACACGACCAAGTTCTCAACCCCTCCGCTATAGTAAAGCGTCCAGGTAGTAAACCGAATAACAGACTTATCAACTGTCCTCAATTCGTTTAGCCTCCTCCTCGGCCTCCCGATCAATTTCTGAGACTTCTTCTTTTGTGAAGACGTCAGTAAACTTGACCCAAGGCCCGTGAACCAGCCCAGTCCCAGCGCCAATAAGAATCCCCAAGCCCGTGGTTGGTATGGCTGCGAGACCGCTGACAACTGTAAATTTTGGAGTCAATTATCACCGTCTAGATTGCCCCGTACGTTTTGCCGAAGTTTCTGAACATAACCACGCGGAGAATTACTTACGGGATCCCACGGTCATGCCGATCCCGGTAGCAATGCCGGCGCCGATCCCCGCACCGGCGGCACCCCCCTGCATCCACCCCGACTCGAGGCGTCGCGCCGTCTTGAGCAGCTTCGTCGCCTTCTTGTCAATCTCGCGGGCCTTAAACCGTAGATCCTCAGCGAGCTCCGGATCGTTCTCGGCCACTTCTTCGGCCCGCTGATGAAGGTCGATGGACTCTTTCTGGAGACTCTTCGATTCCTCTATTTTTTGGGTAATTTCTTGTAGCAGCTTTTCCTTTGTCGAGGGCTGCTTGTTGGCTCCACCATCGCCTCCCCCTCCGTCGGCATCTCCTCCAGGTGTGGATTCCTCTTTAGACATGCTGTAATTGTCTCGCTACTATGCTTGTGTTTTGGTCTGCCAACACATCTGGGTCATTCACTAACTACTCTACCTTGTGAGGGCTCCATGCAAACGAGGGATATCGAATGTTTATGGAGTGACTATGATGACGTATTCTTGCAGGATGGACGATCTTGATTGTCCCCAGGTTTTCAAGTGATACATACTGAACCGAGTCATCGTCATCATGGTGGTGTGGCTTGCGGGTGCGGCCGATGAGCGTCTCCCCTCATCCTACAATCGTCAAGTCCAAACCAAGCTCTTATGCGAGGTGTGGGGGTGGTGTTCGCCAAGAATCGAGTCAAAATGACGTCGTTGGGTCTGACTGCAGCATATACGCAATGACCTATCCCCCGCATTTTAGGACGCTACACGCCATCACCTCTACACTTGGCAGCACTATTTGACATGGTATCCTTTCTCCTCTAAATGATCTGCTACATTGGATCATGCCACTTTCAATACACGATTAATAGCACAGGACGGAGTTGGGCAAGTCGCGGGTTGCTAAGCTCCTTATTAATAAGCCAAGTGAGCCAGCTAGTCATACCGCCAGTATTGTAGCTCTCAGCTTCCATCAACTAGGCCCCAACTGGAACTGAGGCGTGCAGGCACACATGCTTAATGGGATTAGAGTATTCCGTAGACGCGCGCAAACAATCTCATCGCGCCACACATGCGACAGCTATTACTGACATGCCTATACACCCTCATTAGGTAACTAACTTTGTCCATTATTAGAAGTCTCGACTAACACGGCAGGATGGTTGCGCCTAGCATCCCTGTCAAGCTTGCTCATGCGAATGGTTCTGACACAAGTCCAGAACTCGGGAAAACGGCTGACTCTCGGCGGAATGGATTTTAGAGCTAAAGAACAAGTCTCGCAACTAGGCTCCCGGCACGTTTGCCAATCTCACCGCGAAAGCCTAGTACCCCGGATTTACAATGCGCGTTGCCTTTTTTCGGCTGGTACGGTGACATCGTCGTTCTTGGGGGATTGGGGAATCACCTCGTGGTAGAGGAGCACCTATCCTAGAATTATAGGTATTGCTGAGGAGCCTCGCAACCTATCCCATGCGGTTCGGCACCGTCTTCCCGGAGGGGCGGTATTCGGCCAAATGGCAGAGTCATCCCTTGCATCCTTTGCGATTGGGTTATTACAACTTATAATTCAGGGCGATATACTGTATGGTCACCATGGGCATTGACCACACACTACTTTACAGTATCTAATTGTTCAGATTGGATCTCACTCTCCAAGGAACATTTCGGGCCTTCATAATGCCGTCTTAGTTCCTCAAAGGGTAACGGCAACTATAAAAACTTTAATAGTGCGGGACTCTCTAGATTCACTACATAGTACATATATATATAATAGATTACCCCTTTCAGCTATCGTCAAAAGAATCCATCCGTTTGTCTTAGTCATTTAGACTAAGTCCGGCTTCGTTAGCTCCTATCCTACTCTAATTTCACCGTTGGGCAACAACGAAAACGAAACCGAAGGGCGCAATCACAAGCGCGACGTGTTATTGCTCTTTACAATTCCCTATTCCCGACGTCTTCTATCTATAGTTGTATGAGAAAAGGTCACCGGATTGTCGAAGTGCACCACGAAATGTCTGCCATTCTTTCCAGGTAGCCGAATGTGGCGCCCTTCAAACGCGTTTACTTGTGTTCACCTCACGTGGGAAAACATGCCAAGGCTGCCAAACACCATGCAGTTCGTGAGCCACTGCAGTAGTCTGTCAACCAGCGCGCCTTCATATGGCTTAGCCCACGCATGAAACTGCCAGGGGCAGGCCATTTATGGAGCCCGGGGCGTCTCCGGGTTGCTCTTCCGGTGGGCAATGACTTGCGGCATTTTTTCTAATCTGGCATCAATCGCTTGTATTCCCTGATTACTACGATCCTTGCGATCAACCCGCCGACTCATTTCACCACTATGTGCTATGGATTAGGTAACCTCCAGAAATAAGTTCAGACGCTAGATCAAGCCACCACTTAGTACTCATTAATAAGGACGGATATTGCAGTACCTAATCGCCGTTCCCCTGTTCGTAGGCTGGGTACAGAATACGTATGTACAAGGAATAAAATAGGAATGAAATAAATGAATATTTTATTTATTAATTTATTATTTTATTTTTTTTAACAGCTTCATGGTTGTACAGGGTTGTTCTGTAATGGACATGTACTCTTCTTGTATCACCAAAATACCTTCTACAGCCTAATGGGTCTGCCTACTAGTACGGGTATTTTCGTTTGTATCAATAATGAAGTCATTCTAAAGGCTACAAGCCAGCTTTGAGCACTGATTGCCTATTGATAGAATTGCCGGTAGAAGTGACGATCTATTAGATATCCAACGATCAGTACCTCACACCTTCAAGTGTCCTCTACACCTTCTACAGAGCAGAGAGTCGTATTACTAGCATAGTAACCTGGGGAATAAAGGGTTCCTGATCCGACCCTCTAAAAGACACAAGCACATTACATGGCTAGGTACCCGAAACTTGTACCTTGGCCGTGGGATTTCACCGAGGTGGTTCACCTCACGATGCTGTTTTGGGAATTGCAGGATGCGCGGGTGACACCGCAAAGGGGTTGATGCGTTGCGGTATCATGCAGGATAAGCGGGCCTGGCTCCCTTGCCAAATCATGAAGATCAATACATGGAATATTTCCACAGCTTCTAGCGTGTCGTTACCCCTGTTTGTCGACGTTCTAGCGGGCACGTATGAACTCGCTGACAGTTATTTCGAATAAGTATAGGATGGCGGACTATGTTAAATGTCCGTGAACCAGCCAACGGCCAAGCGACCGAAAGTGCTGTACGTAATTGTTCGTAATCGTGCCTAGCTTTAGGTAACCGTACAGTATTGCTAGCAAGCAGGTTCTATTTCAAGCACTAAATCAGGTATCATCATGTTAGGCATCATTTTCTGTGTAGCAATAAATTGCAGATGAAACGCTTCGCTACCATTTGAAAGGCAACTCAAGATGAGAATGCTACCCTCCAGCAACCAAGACACGTGTTTTGCCAGTCTTGCACGTGGTAATGACACCCAGGTACCGACCTATTGGAACTGGGGCCAGTTCCTCCAATTGATGTCGATAAGTCCCGAAGAGGCAGTCATAGTAAAACATTTGATATTGTCTCACGCGACCATCAAGGATTTCTTTAGTCGGCGAGCTCCGTGGGAGATCGAACGTACGGGTCTTCGGAAAGTCCCTCATTCGGCATAAGTATACAATAACCACGCAGCAATAAGACATTTTGACCCAATGGTGGGAACTTGAAATGTAAGCTCCCTGGGGTGCGTATCAGTTCCTTTCCAAGACATTCATGATGTTAGTGCATAGTGGGCAGGGAGCTCGCTATGGTGGCTTGAATGCGACTAGTTTACGGACGTATGTTTACGGACGTATATTTACACTATACGTAATAAAGAAGAATCTGTTCTCTAAAATGATATGGGTCTTGAAAAAAATACCCTACTTAGTTATTGTTAGGAAGCTAGCTGTCCCACTCGAGATTTCGTCGACCTCAGCCCCCATAAACGCCCGTCTACATTCACAACGGGAGGCGGCGTGCTAGCACATCAGGTGATCACACCTTACGTTTGTCGGAAATGCCGAAAGATCATATTGGTTGGACTGGGAGTTGCTTAGTATACAAAGCATTTTGGACAGGCCTTTGCTGCTGTAATCGTGTGCTACCTGTATACTTCGTTGAGAGAATCTTTACGCCAATGATCTCCACCAAGTGTAGCACGTGAAAATATGTCAATGGGTACATGTACTTGTTGCAAAAATGCAGCCTGATGTCGACAACGGGGTTTCTGGACCTGTCCATACTAGTACCGTACCTACGAAGTAGGTTCCTCGTTAGGCAGGTAACTGGGGCAGTCTGCCGCTGAGCCTTCGCCACCTAGTGAATGGGATTTCCCATTTAGGTATGCCGGACGCTGCTCAGATGTACGCAGCACTGAGGTATCTCTAACTAACCAGCCTTACACAAGATGATCATCAAGTCTAAAACCTCACGGCTCTTTAACCTCAAACCTTAGTTTAACACCAATGCCACGTGAGTATCTACCGAAGTTATTCGGGACACTTATTAGTCAATATACCTTGCCAAGGCTCAATTCTCGTTTCATTTTTTGAGGAACATGACTAGTCGCTTCGTTGCGCCAAGGTGCACCTGACAGTCTAGGACTGTCGAGTTGTCTCATACTCTGCTCGTAGGTACCATTGAATGCCTACACCGCTCTACCTCAACGTACTCTAACGATCAGGTTTGAAATAACGAATAAGGCGTAGCCATTTCTTGATGTGACCATAGTCCATGAAATTAATTTTTTAAAAAAAAAAAAAATCATAATAATAATGGTAATGATGGATTTTCTCCCTAGACCGCATCAATTAGGTACAATTAGGTAGGTAAGCCAACAAGCATTCACTCACTTGGATATCCTAGGACCAACAAATGCTGTAGCATACATGATATTAATTACCTAGAATCATATTATATTCCCATCGGCTTAATTTATTCAAGAGCCCCTCTAGATTGAGTCACCTATTGCGGTCTTTATCAATAATGGAACAACCATGAACCTCGAAAACCTGGGGTATAATTACCATATCGGGCAATAGGATAATGAGCCTCTTATTCCACGTTCAGCGGGTGACCGCTCTATGCTCACTTGTATATGCCGCACTTTACAAAAGCATAATGGAAAGCAGAAAAATACAGAGAGATATAATTGATGCTTGATTCATCTCCAAATACTGTATGCTACGTTGCAAAATCTCCATTCCCATACAACTCCACACGTCCTCGTGATGGGTTTCTGCTAGATACCTCACTATGCTAATGCCAGAAATGATCTGATTGTGAAAGAAACGAGTTCTAGACGTACAATCGCGATTGTTGTGTAGTAGCACCTGTTTTGGAGCCATTACTGCGACTTGGCGAATTGCGCAAATGGCTATCGCCCATTAAGCGCCGAGCTGTGCCCGTGACCCTACCCAAGTACTTAGTAAACGATTGATTTATTTACGCAGCGTTCAATCTTAGACAACTTCATACCGTCACATTAGTAGCATTCAGCTTCGTTAATCGAGATTGCCGGCTTTATTGAGCTCGATAATGAACTATCATATACATTATGCGTCCTGCATTGCAAGAAGTATTCATGAGAGATCCATCACGTATACATACATATTTCCGCCGAATTGACATCATCGAATAGACAGCTTCATGATGCCGTGCATAAACCAGTCAGGATTAGGCAACGAATTCCATCAACGATGACTTAGTCCTTCGTCATCGCTTCGCCGCCGCCTATTCGGCGAAACTTCCTCTTATCCTTACGGCTCATCTTGGTCTTGTCCCGGGTCCCTTTGCCACCCTCCCAGAAGCCCTTCCCCTTTTTGCCGATGACGGAGCGCCCGCAGAAGGCACATGCCTCGACGGCATAGTTCTGCTCTCTGCTGCACCAGCCGCATATCATGCGATTCGCCCACTCCTCAGGGTGGTCCTCATTTTCGTCATGACACCTATCGCACGGGTGCACCTTGTTGCAACAGGAGAAGCGGAACCATCGGTAGGACCGACGGTAATGGGAACACGCCCCCCGGGCCGGCAGCGGCTCGCCCGCATGCAAACCCAATTTCTCCTGCCGTCGTCGCGGCCCAACCGTGGGCGGAAGTGCAGATCCCGGGGTGATGGCGAGGAACTTGACCTGCGGTATCTTGAAAGTGAAGCGGCCGTGACACTCGCGACACACGTTCGTGACGGCCTCGCCCCGGACCGACACGAGACCTTGGCTTGGCGTCGAACACTTCGCGCACGTGGGGATGAAAGTGCTGGGTAGCATGTCGCTGACCGTGCAGCCGGTTACGTCAATAAACCCACCCCTGGTAGAGTTTTGATGTATCATTTCTTGCCGGAACTTGGCGGTTAATTCCGAGCCGCACTTCCTGCAGCCCGTTGCCTTCTCTACCTCGGGCCTGAGGCCGGTAATGTCGTTTATTGTTTTGCACCGCTGGCACTTACAGCTAATGTTTAATATCGATATCTGAAGTAGCTCAATGGTGTAAAGTTCGATGGTAGGGAACGAAATCGCAGTGCCTCTCTCTACCTGCTGTACAACACTGGACACATAAGGTTGGTGTGATTGAACTTCGGCCCCGCCCTCTTCGGAATCTTCGCCTGAACCCAAAAAGTCCGAATCGGAGCTATCCGAGTCCTCAGAATTGTGCCCATAACTCCACTCCGGCGGGCGTGGTATGATGCGTATATTTCCCTTACCATTTTCAGGGCCTGTGGTGGAAGACTCCTTTGATTTGGGGGGCTTGTGTACTTGTTCGTTAGTTGCGTTGGTGGATATTGCTATTGATTGTATTGGTTTGGTAGCTTTAAGTTGTCTCGCAATAGTGTGCATGTTCTGTGACAGGTAATTCAAGTGACTCATTAAGGTCATAGTGTTCTGCCTCGCAGCTCTCGTTGCAAACTCTTCTTCGATTGGCTCTGCATCTTGTGACTCAACATCGCTGAGCAAAACCCTCAAGGCTTGGAGGGGATAGAGCAGAGGGATGATCAACTGGATGGACTGGATAGACTGCAGTCCTTGTGGTAATTCCAAACGTCGCTTCGGCTCGAGAGGCAGAGTGTAAACAACACCGTCTGCTGACTTTTGGTACAGTGACGTGCGCCCCATTCTTGACTCGAGTTGTCGTATCTCTTGAGCCCGCCGTGCTTTGGCGTTAGCGATCTGCTCTCCTGTGAAGGACTCCTCAGGTACATAAGGCTTTCGGGTTGGCGTGGGAGCTTTTGGAGCTACCACTTGTGGAACCGGAGCTGATGACTCTGCTAGGGACGTTGTTTGCTGGCCTAAGTGTCGTGTGTCCTTAAAAGACACCAGCGTAACCGTTTCCGCCTTCTGCTCTGATAGAATAGCCTCTAAGTTCTTGTCTAGCGCAGTAATGAGACTAAGCAGAGTTGCGTCGCGTTTCTCCGAAACTAACTTGTCCCACCCTCGCTCTATGTTGACACAGAAGCCGCGTGGGATATCTTTGTTTCTCACCAATAAAGTTGGCGCCTGTTCTGGATACTGGATGGGCACGTGCAGTTCACAGTCTAGGTGTTCGAGGTCAAAAGGGAAATCGGGATCGGACGGCTTTAGCTGAAACCGAATAGTTGTCGTTCTATTCTGGAGAGTGCCCACGGTGGGCGAAAATCGCTTTTTAATCTGATCTAGTTGATATCTCCGTGGATCTCTACGCTGGGAAGTCGGGACGGGCTTCTGGACAACCTGGCTAGGCGATGCCTCGACTACAGCCTGTCGACCATCGATAGCCCCACGAGGGATATGGCTTGTTGATATCATGGTGATTGCGTTGCGAGAAGCCTTGTGAAAGATGGTAGTCGACGTGGTCCTGCTGTAGCTCGTTGCTTGGGCTTTTGGGAGTCGTGGGTTTGCCGCTAAAGGATGTGGCTATTATTACAGTAGTATACATCAAGCAAGCCAGCTAAGTGCATTCAAAACAACGAGCTTTCCCGAAGTTTTATAACATCAGAATTCAAGGAGTCGTCGCACTGAATGCTGGAGTTAATAGGCTTGGGGCTGGAATGCATCAGGATGATCAGATATGATTCATCCGAAGCTATTCCCAGCTATCTGGTTTGGTAGGTAGTACGCTAAGCTGGCTGTTTTTTGGCAGTGGCGAATGCATGGTACGTGCGCGAGCTTATTAACACTGTACTTAGATCTTTCATTACCTACCCATCGTGACCTTGCAATTCGTCCTTTGTTCTATGTACTATTCAATGATCTTTCTTCTTCTTATTTTTTCACCCCGTTTTTTTCACTCTGGCATTCTACCACACTTGCTCCACGATTACCATGTAGCGTGAGGGCTATTTTTCTATCTGGGAATGTTTATCACCTCCCCCGGCTTACCTGACGGTATCCGTGCGTAGGCAGTCTCATCCGAGAGACCATCCTAGGTCCATATCGTAAGTGCTTACGAGCGACCTAAGGGACTCTCGCAATGGTGGATGGGACCCAACGAAGCTGGTCGGCACCTGGAGAGAAGAATCCAAGGATCGCTGCCTCACCATCAAGTAGGAACGGATCTTGTCGCTTTCAATGCAACCGTTCGCTTCATAACTTGCCCCTGGAATCTCCAAGTGCTGGTAGGAACGGTAAAACCGTCAACCCGCGGGAAAGGACAGGCTTAAAATGTCCCCCGGTTTACTTGCGCACGTGAAAAAACGAGAGGTTTCCTTTTATCCAGATCACTCTATCCGCGTGTCTTACCCCGACAACGACCGGCCAGAACCTTAGCCTGGGGCGGCTTTACGTTGCGACCACGCCGAATCCATAGGAGTTCGCCACCCCAAAGGTACATCCGCTGCCCATTGCAGCACAGTACTATCGACTCCAACGGGAAGGGGAAGGGGGCGAAAGCCGCTATATATATCCGACGGCTGCACCCCGTGACGACCCGCCGTCAGCCTCGGTGCCACCCTCGGCGACGTTCTATTTCTCCCTTACCGGAAACTAAACATCGGCATGCAGCTAACAGCTTAACACGGAACCTTAGGTGTCGCGATCTTCGACAGTCTTGCACCCAACAAAGCCTGTGCAGGCCCTGTGGCCGCTCGATCCCCCATTGAAAAGACAGAGCTGCCGAGGCCTATGGCTTCTTGGGTCGTGTTCTAGTTTGCCACTGATATGATTACCGCGACGTCCACAACTCCTCAAAGTTCGGGCTAATGCAATGCACGAAGTCCTTCGGGATTCTTAGACGAGTTGCGTGACTCCTAGAATGCATCAACTGGGGCCTGATTCGGTCGTCTCTATCACGCGAACAGGAAGGCGCTCGAGAAGAGGGTAGATGCAACGGTCCATTGCGCGGTCCATTGCGTGTTCAGCTCTGTAAGTTAGTACTGAGCATCATGCAGGTTACACTACGGTAGCCCATTTCAGCCTCTTTGGGGGCTAGAGATATCTGGAGAGAAACGGTCACTCTAGAAATCCCCTAGTACAAGCAACCCAAGTACCTTCGCCTTGGTTGCCTACGGAATCAACGTCGCTAGTTAAGCGGGCATGTTCTACATTGGCGCAATCTGAAATTGCTACTAGAAGGCTACACGAATATGCTATGCTGGCTATCAAGGTGATGAGATTCGGTTACTAATGATAACAAAGCGACGGTGCTTGAGCGTCATGTGAGCCGAATTGACGTTTGATGGCTTGCTACGAGTACGGCACCGTATATCGCTGGACATTTACGACGCCGAAACATCTTTTTCTTGGGTCGACGAATTCTTTTTCTCGTGTCCTTATTATTTTGTTCTTTTTCCTCATTGTCGCAATTTCCCTCGACGCTCGCTCTGGCTTGCGCCTCGTCGGATCTTCTTGTTGGAGACAGCTGATGGACAGGGTGGTCTGCCAACTCAGCATTTGGCGGGCAGATGACCAAGAACTTGCTGCAGGCCGCTGGGCGGTGAGTAGCAGCTTAAATAGCGCAGTGGGCATCTGCCGTCCGCCAAGGTAGGGGACTTAAGCAGAGCGAGCGAATGATTTCAGACACCCCAAGCGATGACGACCTACCAGAATTGGGGTGCACGGGTGGAGGTGGGGGGAACGAACGGGACGTACCTTTTCTTTACCATCCTCCATACCAGCATTCATACCAGCATGAGCCCTGTTTGTTACGAGACATGTGACGAACTCGGACATCGATTTGATGAGTTGGCAATCCTCCAGCGACCAGCCGGTGGGCTCTGCTACGATCCCAGGTCCCCTTTCACTGGATGTGCTGGGCGTTCATGTGAGTCACGGTGTTCTTTTGACAGCAGAGGGGACTTTGTCCTAAATGCTTTGGGTTATTGTAGCCGCGCTCAAATAGTCCAAAAGCGGCGCTATCGTCACCAACGCTTGGGTCGCTGGCTTAGTGAAGTCAGGGTAGGGTGCCCTTCTGACACAGATTGGCATCTTGTGCCTGGTGTCCCGGCCAGTTGGCGCAAGTACACATCCTGATGGTGGGTAGAGATCCAAAACAGCGCAGGGTTTAATAGAAGAAAATAATGAACCAAAATAATACATAAAATGAATTATTATTGTTGATGTTATTATTATTTGTTAGTACTTTCCATTCTATCTCCCCTCGGTGTGCATTTGGATGGTTGGTAATCGGGATCCCGACCTGGTGGTCACCCTCACACAACTGTATAACCCAACTTGCTTTATCGCATTGCGTTGAGTAGGGTATACTTACTACACAGAGTACCACAGACGCCACCCCGGTCTGCTCTTTTCGCCGTGTTACAGCAGCAACATCAATTACAGCAGTGAGAACGATCGGTATGCCGTCGGTCAGGTTATCTAGTGGTGATTGATAAACTATGCAGAGAATACCAAGGCTCGTATCTACCACGCCATCCTTAACCAGCATGACGGGAATTTAGGGCCGGTATCTATCTGTATATGCACAGCCGCTGCTGCATGCTTGAGGGCATACCACTGGATCTCCGATCTAAATGTGCCCCTCCCGAAGGCGGCCAGAAAATACGCCGATGGACTTAATTAAATAAAATACATAATTTATTCTAGATTTATTTGGTGTTTCTTTTTTCTATAGTAGCCGCTACGCTACATGGTATAGCGGTCACCCGCCAACCTTGGTATTTGCCAGCTCAATGGGTACTTGGTAAGCCAAAATCGCCTCCAACAAAGTATACATAGGTAGGCACCCATGGCAGGTAATTCGTGAGGCGACTAGGCCAAATTGCTGCTGTAAAGGCTAAGATTGTCTTGGACTGACGTGGCGCATTAAACGTCACGCCTCGCATAGACTACAAGGCGAGACAAGATGACAGAACCCAAACTTCAGGACGCCCCGTGGTTGGGGGCGTTGGTGAGATTCTTTTTGGGATTCGGGATCCTTGGCTTTTCTCGATTCGGGATGTGCTTGATGCAATGCCCTTACATCAGAATGCACTGCATACCGGACCTGGCTTGGTGAGATGATGCATGGGTGCCGGATATGCTGTGTTGGGATGTGTATACCTGTTCACGAGAGCTTCCAGTTGGTAGGGGTAGTGACGATCGCACCAATTGGGGGTGTGCAGTATGTGGCAACGCGATTGGCGTTTTCGTCACAGTATTCGCGTTTCCTATTCCGATCTGAGATCTCGTGGTCTGTCACCGCTCGCCGGATCGAGAATGAGGTTCGTGATGACCTCACCGGCGTGCGCGATCGGTGAGACCGTAGAATCAGGAGTCAGCGAAGTCATACTACTCACCGCATTGAGCCACAGATGCATTGTAGTACCAGCACTTGAGCCTAGTGTCTATCTATTTGCCGAACCAAGTTTTCCTTGAATGGCTTCGAGACCGTCTGTGCATGCCATCCCAGAACCAGAAGCCTCGCCTGGGCTGTATATGAGGGGAGAGCAAGACATCTCATCTATACATATAATGAGGTTTTCCTCGTTACTTCAGCATGAAGCAAACCTAATGAAAATCATATGAGCTTCATTTCTTTATATTCCTGGGATCCAGTGAGATATTTTGGACTTCATAATAACCCCTTAAGCCTCAAGTAGCTCTTGACATCCTAGAACTTCAAGTCTGGAGTTTAACTCGACGAGCTTACGTATTGCAAAAGAATATAGAAACTCATATAGCAATAGAGAATTCTCATGTTTAAGAACCTTGACTATGATAGTATAGTTCCGTAGATTTGCGTTCACTTCCTAGATATTACATAATTCCATTTGTTTGTATAGCATGGTAGAACACTACGAGTGAGATATGACCATGCATGGAGTTATTCCCTATAAGTAAACTTATATACTGTTCTGGAGATATATCCCTATAACTGGGATAGAGTTTCGTGCATCTATGACATTGAATGTCTATGAGAGACTAGTAACTCGAGTCATGTCATCACTCTTTCCTTTCCATAGGGATGTCATTCACATAGCAGAGAATGAGTGCTATTACCTCGAGTCTCATAGATTTAGCAATAGAAGCCTGAAACACAATGAATGTTTAATTGAGTATCGCTACGAGGCTTTCAGCTATCATATGGGTGGAGTTAATATAGGTGCATTCTGCATCTTCCCGCTCATAGCGTTGATGCAGTGAGACCTGTGAACAACTCTGAATCACCTTTAACTGAGCCTTTTTTATGGTTATTAGAAGTGGCTTTACTCTAGCTATTATTGTAATAACAATAAACTATAGTTATAGTTATATACGAAGTTTATAGCATACATTGTACCTTGCGATATCCTGTAGAATTCCTTCTTGATATCCTCGGTCTTGATCATCATGAATATTCTCTTAATATGACCAACAGGTCCAGAGAGCTACTTAGGCAGTTCGGCTCAGTAGTTGATCTCTTCAAAGTAAGAATTTGTTCTAAATCATGCCGTCATGGTATCCTCAAACAGGTCCTCCTCAGTCAACATCCTCTTACCACTACGCACGTTAGTCAACTAGGGTATGATTTACACTACCTTGGGTGTGTTAAATAGGCCATCACTCCTGCGATCTAGTAGAATGAATTATCCCCTAGTGTTGCATACGCAATGTCTTTGATCTTGGTTTCTTAGCTGCAAAGCAGCTTGTTAGAGCGAAGATATTATCAAACAAAGACTATGTATAATGTATTGTCTTGTTTCTATTCATGCCTATGTTTACCTACAAGCTGTGGGTTTTAGCGGTGCCGGAAAGTATATTTAACTGCCAGTTGCCATTGTGTTGACACTCTCTGCACCCATTCCACCCTTAACAATGACAATGGCTACCTCATCGAAACATGACATCACATGCGAGGGCGAATCAACACACCTTCACGTCACTATTGAAAATGAAGGTTGGTCAAATCTCCAGCCCGTCTCGAGTTTCTTCACTTCTCGATCTTCTCGATCTCAATTTCCTCATCATTTATTGCGGCTTCCACGCATAGCAATTACAACAAACGAGACAGATGCGCCAAATGATGACAAGTCCAAGCCTCACCCTACGTTCGATCTCGGTTTGGGATGCTTTGGAGCCCGTCCTGATGAACTAACTAAAAGTGCAGATGAGTCTCTCATCGGAAACCAGATCCGTACTGATGAATCGTCTTCCGAGGAAGATGAGTCCTATAGTGACGACTCTGAGCCTGCAAGCCGTATTTCGGGGGGCTCAGATCTCCTCGTCGAGCTCGACCATCTCGAGGCGGCACGGCCTAAGCCAGAGAAACAGCGAGATGTCATGCCTGGGGATAGAGAGGGTATTTGGGAGGCGTCAGCTCCTGCTAAGCTGAACTTTGATTCCTGGATCGATGAAATTGCAGCTCTTGAGGCGTCAGATTCAATGCCAAAGGGAACGAGGTATTATAAGGTAGAGGGCTCAGACTCAACCACATGATGTGATCCTTGGGATTCTACTGCTTAAGCCATACCCAACTTAGTGGCGGCTCCTTCCTGATGGCTTGAATATGGTGCAATGAGGCCATGATATTAATAGGTTGCTAGATGTCGCCTTCGAAGGTTGAGACGTTACAGTATACCTAATCTAGTAGTATCATACTAGATTGCTGTATAGAACTGCAAGTGCGAGGCGAGACGCCATCTCGGTAAGGTATGCGTTCCATGGTGAACTATTATTAGATTGTTGGATAAAGCACCAAAACTTTCAAGGCTTGCCTTACAGAATAGATGATACTTTGTGACTCTCTCAAACTTACACTAAGTGATAGTTTCTCTTGTAAATACACAGCTTATCATACGAAGAAATAGGGACGTACATAGCATAGACAGACACTTGTCTTATTTACTGTGTAGAAATAGATGGTTTTATTGCCCTGGGAAATGTTGATCTTGCTATGGTATGGAGACTGGAGAGTGGCTAACCAAGCACAGGCATATTTTTGATGTTTCAGCTACAAACAGAGTGGAGCCCAAGAGTGGAATGGCTCCACAAGGAACGATACGAGGCGCCCGCCACCCCCTTAAACCAAACCAATTAGGAGTGGATGTTATGTCTTAGTTCGCTTACGTAAAGCCATGTTTTTGCTGCCGACTGTAAACCTCTTGTGCATCCCTTTCTTCTTTCGCTCTTGTAAAACAACCAGCTTGCTTGTCTTTTTTGCCACAGCCTCTCATTGAATCCTATTCTGGCGTTATCCTGCCGACACACTCGTTTATCATCGTCCCTCATTTGATAGCTGCACACGCATCCCTATCTCGCCATCTATTTCTTCACCAAACCCGCCCTCTCTCTCTCTCTGTCTCTCCGTTGATTCCTCCACACGCAACAACCGCGACTTCACCATGCGCGTCTCCGCTACCTCTGCCCTGACGGTGGGCGCTTTCGCCACCCTCGCATCCGCCGCCGACAACTACCTGGGTTTCAACTCGGGTTCTACGAAGACCGATAACTCGGCCAAGTTCAAGGCTGACTGGCTTGCCGAGTTCAACACAGCCCAGAACCTGAAGGGCGCGCCTGGAAAGTTCGATGCTGTGAGACTCTACACCAACATCCAGGCCTACTCCACGAGCGACCCCATTGAGGCCTTCGACGCCGCCGTCGAGACCAAGACCAAGATCCTGCTCGGCGTGTGGACCTCGGGCACCGACAACATCGACAATGAGATGACGGCTCTGAAGAACGGCCTGAAGAAGTATGGCAAGGACCTCTCCGACCTGATCATCGGTGTGTCCATCGGCAGCGAGGACCTGTACCGTGTTTCTGTCACCGGACTGAAGAACGACCCCGATGGAATTGGTGCCGGCCCCGACGTCATTACCAACTTCATCAAGACCTTCAAGAGCAACTTCGCCGACTCGGCCATCGCGTCCGTTCCCATCGGTCACGTCGACACTTGGGATGCTTGGACCAACGGCACCAACAAGGCCGTTATCGATGCTGTCGATTGGATTGGTGTTGATGAGTACCCCTACTACGAGGACGGCAAGGGCAATGATATCAAGAACTCGGGCACCTTGTTCGACAACGCCTACGATGCCACCATTGCGGCCGCTGGTGGCAAGCCCGTCTGGGTAACCGAGACCGGCTACCCGTACACGGGTATCAAGTGGGGCGAGGCTGTTGCCAGCGTTGAGAACGCTGAGTACTACTGGCAGGAAGTTGGTTGCCGTCGCCTGTTCAACAAGACCCCTACGTTCTGGTACAATCTGCGAGACTCCAACGGTGCCAACAAGCAGAGCTTCGCTATCACGAACAACCTATCGACTACCCCCCGCTTCAACCTAACTTGCCCTGACCACTTCGACACCCCCAGCTCAACTTCGTCCTCTGGCACCGCTACCCCCACTGCCACCTCTGGTTCTTCTTCTACTGGTGGTGTCTCGCCCACCTCTTCGGGAACTGGATCCGGATCTAGCTCTGGCTCTCCCACTGGAACTAGTTCGCCTACCGCTACACCAGGCTCCGGCGCTTCATCTCTCACCATGATTGGTGCCACCTTCCTCGTTGCCCTTTTCGGTACCACCTTCGCCCTCATCTAGTTGCCGTCTAGACGAATTGGCTATGATACAGCTGGTTAGACATTCACTTTACTAAGCATTGTATCATCATAGAGAGCGTCTCGGGGATCCTCTTGTTCCACTTTGGCATTATGAAGAGACCACGACAATAGACGCGTAGCTGGCATATAGAATAGGCAGGTCCCTAAAAGGAATAATAATGGCTCGATATATTGTTTGGTTCAATAATTGATTCGTAGCTCTCTAAAATGTGCAAGCTGCTCTCCGTCCCTACACGGTTGATTGAATTCACCTGTGAATGTGATACACGTATAGAGTCTGCTATATCTACTGAAATGAGGCTTGTGTTGCGGAAAGTTTTAGTCCACGTACATAAGCCATGCACCTATCACCATCACTACTAATTCAATTAACCTTAATTAACCGTATAAAAACAATATGATTTTGCTCAAGTTTAATAACATAAACAAAAATTTAGATCTTCATTCCAACAGATGAGTAGCGTTATGTATCTTCATATACTTTGGCATGTGTGTTTCATCACGGCTTACGTTAGTGGACTAGAAAGCTCGTTCCAGATGAAGCGCGCAATGCAACTAAATACGACGTAGCATTATTGTAGTCGTTGGTACGCGTCTATCTACGGCTTAAGCTTCGTACTGATCGTGTCACATTCTGACTGTGCCCCAACCGATAGGAATATCTAAGTTTGTGTTCCTTGCGCACAACACTACGCACGTATCCTTTAGGTATCTCGATATTATGTCCCACGTTGTACTTGCCTAGGGAGGCAGCCATGTAATTGACGGTCTCGGGACACGTTGCCGGGGATCACGGGCACAATGCGCACGAGTACAATCTACAGGGGTGTTACGATTGTATAGGCAAAAGATATTTCACGGTCCTTTGCGTCACAACAATTGTGATTCGCATCTAGGGTTACCGAGTAAACGCTGGTACCAGGGCAACCAGGGCAGTTGGGGAATGCCCCTCGAGCCCCCTATACCACCAGAAATCGCTTTTATTCAAACGATATTCTGACATAAGCTTACGCCCAATATGATATAGAAGACCAAGCTTTTAAAATGAAACCCCCTTATACAGTAGATCATCTCAACTTGGCTTAAAATGTGAACTCGGGAATGTTGATGGTCGAGACTGTCCAAGTCTTGCCCCCATCGCTCGTGGACATATCCCCCGTCACACCCTGACCCTTATAGAGCGTGTTTATATAGTTGGGATCGGCGACGTCCATGATGATCTTGGTGTCGGTCCAGGCTAGAGGTAACGCTCGTATTAGCACCAATACCAACATATTGATTGTCTCGCCACGAATCGATAGCAAAACTTACTGTGGGCGGGAACAGTGCCGCAGTTGGTCTCGGCGCACTCGACGGCGCTGCCCCAGCCTTGCGCATAGGCGTCGCTGGTGGACAAGGTGGCCACGACGTTGTCGTTGATGGATACGGTCTGCGTGTAGTTCTGTGTGGCGTCGTCGTACTTGTCTGTGTATTGATGATCTTGTTTCAGTCCGCGCTCTTCTACATGAGTCACTGCGTCTTCACTCGGCGACACTCACAGTGCATCGTAATCCTGTCACCGGCGCTGGCTGGCGTAGCCTCGGACTGGACGGGCATTTGCGAGGTTGCTGCACGGAACCCATATTTAGCGAAGTTCTACTCAATTGAGGGTGTTAAGGTGTACGAACGTCCAGTCGATAGGAGTGTATACGCAAAGATGCTCCAATCCCCCGTCAGCCAGGTGTCTGCGATGCTTTGGATCAAGTCCCCGTTGGACGTGCCCATGCCGACCCAGAGGGAGAGATCACCCGCGTTGTTGCCCGGCAGGCGAGGCAGCGTCAGCGTCGAGGTCGACTCGCGGATGAAGCTGTTGTCGGCTACTGGCCCCGTGCTGAAGGCTGGTCCGAAGGCGGCGTTTGCCGCGGTTGCGGCGGCGAGGATGGAGAGGACTTGACGCGTGGATGCCATCTTGGTGTGCCTGGTTGGCGATGTCTGTTTCTATTCGATCCCATCTTGCCACAGATGAGAAAAGCTTTTATACTTAAGATCCCCAGCAGACGTCGTAGATAAAATATCGATGTATACGGCCTACTGGGTATCGAGTGTGTTCTGCGCAATTGGTGGACTATCTCAAAACAATAGCGGTCTAACTGCGTATCCATGAGCCTAATCCGTTCTCGGATTGCGCAGACGAGTTTCCGGTTGTGGTATGTAACAGTTTGGCATGAAACTACGTTTCGTGGGGAAAGGAGAATATATAGTTAGACCTGGCTGTCGGACGTAGATTATAATAGTCGTCATGTTGCAGGGAGTACGACGATCATATCCATAGTGAGACCACCTGCCCGGGATGAACGTGTCAGGCTCTTATGACGAGGAATAATTAAATAGAAAGATTCCGGTGAAATCCATTCCGAGAAGATGTTTACAGTCCTATACTCTCTTACTAACACCAAGCGCTTCTTGATCAAGTAAATGTCAAATAGTCCCCAATAAGAGGCCATCCAAAGCAATGGGAAAATGATGGTCATGGTCCCGCCGACCGAGGGATAGATGGCAAGCCTATCATCAGGAGACTTTGGTTGAGCCGCCTGACGTACACCTGCGCGCATACAAGAGCAGCAAGCTAGACCGGAAGAGCAGAACGAGTTGGCACAGGTAGGCGATTTTATCGAGACTGAGCTCGATATTGATGCCATGGCCCAGGGCTGAAATATACGCCCTGGCAGCATAACCACTAAAAACTCGGCGTTCAGGTCAGTAGGCAGTTCCAAGGTTGGCTCACAAGAAGAAGAAGGAGTAGGAGCCCTTCTGCCACACACTCAACCTAGCACTTTACACTCGTAATATTCTAAAGGTAAGAACAGTAAATGCTTCAGATGCAGCTAACTATCTCACAAAAAAGTCGAAGCCAGCTTACGTCTCGTAATATCCCCCAGCGCTGCAGCTCTATAACCTTCTAGGGGTGCTTACAGGGGACGATCGCGTATGCAGATCGGGAACCTCCTTCAAAGAGATTTACAAAGAGATTTAGCCGCTGCTAAATACATCGCAGCACTGGTGCACACCAGCACTAGTGATGACCACCGAAGCCTGTTATTATGCAACAGGCGTATTAGACGGGCCGTACACTGGGTTTCCACTCCGGACAGACAGCGCGAGCAACGGATCCAACAGAACAGGGCTTATTTACTAGGTTAGAGATATCAAACATCCAGCCAGCCATATGACCTTAACCTATTGCTTATACCAACCTACTCTTTATACTAGGTTAGAAAATAATAGTTCGATATAAGTAATACTTTGATATTAATAGTAGTTTATTATAGATAATAATTTAGTAAAAGTAATAAGTTAACGTAAGTAGTAGGCTAGTATAAACAATGAGTAAATATCTTGTCGCCGCACCAATGGTTAAGTAGGTGCATAGATCGTGAGGCTGCGTGAGAAGTCTATTTTACTAGAATCCACCAATCCCAGTATCGGGTACAGCTATCCGACTCACGATGCCAGGAGGCTGTTTTTTTGTCCTGGCCATCATAATATAAAACTGCCTTCCTATTATTGGTTGCGAGTAGAGCACAAAATCCTCCACTTAATTCACCAATATTGACCATACTAGACAGTCATATTGTATACATGACTTATAACATTCATGTATGAAAGTTTAATCAAGGCTTTCTAATTTCTAATAGCCTTCTTTTTTGTACTTCTTGAACTGCTGTGTCCACCTACTGGGTTGCTGCATAATCACCATAGCCATCCGTTGAGGTGTAGTGGTGGAAGAGACATTCGAGATCGTTTTTGGCCACCACCACTTCAGGAAGTGAAATCGTCTATATTAACTTCGTATAACATATACAACAATAGATGGTACTAACGGTCTACGATATTCTAGTTCAAGAAACGACTCTTCATTAATAATGACGTATGTATACTGCGGTAGTACGACCTACAGCCCGATTTTATTAATATATGATGCCACACTCTAGACATATGCTTATTAGGTCACGTCACCATCGAGGCGAATTGTATATGATGTTTGCTCTATATTTGTAACACGACATATATTTGTTGGCCATCGTGCTGGCTAGCTTCGGCTCTATGCAGCGTCTAGTTTGTACCGTAACCCTTTCACCTTGCAAAATACCTTCGATTAGAGCGGTAATATTAATAACACCGCTACTATTAGTAGTACAGCTGGAAATCCGAGTGACTATGGGACCTAGCATACAAATGTCAACATGACGCAAATTGCCTCTTGAAAGCCACAGTCGGCTTTTATCCAGGAAGGAGTTTATGCCCAATTTCGATTAACTCACACCCCTTGCTCATATCACTTGTCTTTGTGAGGCTGCAATTTTGCTACCTCGTAGGTACTATTCGCCTTCGTATTCTTAAGCATAATAAACTTTCGTACATTGCCTATCTCTCCCCTCAGACAAAAGGAAGTTTCTTTTTTTCTTTTCTCTTTTTCTTTTGCCACGAGAGTTCTTGGGCTGAGTTGACTTCGAGTCGGGTTGTCTCCGAACTAGTTGTTGATGGATACGCAGTATCAAGCGTCCCGGGGTGTGACGATGACCACGTCCTCACTATAACTACCGACGCTATCATGTTTGAATTAATCCTATGCAGTATATGCGGACATATGTGATAACTCATATTTGATTCTTAAGTCTAGTAGTGCTATTGGCATTTGTGTTGTGTTCGTGTGACTTGCTTGCAGCAATTTTCAACGCGCATCGAGCAAACGGGACAGACAGACAGACAGATAAACGACTGTGATCACACGCCCCATTTCAGAGTTAACGCTATAGCCGAAACATCGAGCCCAGAGCCTCGCAGCTGTACTGAACCCGCCAAGCTCTGCAAGTCGACCATTACAGATCCAGTGTGCGTAGTATCTAAGCTGGCCTCCAACTCTCATATGTGCAGAACCACAACGCGGTTTGTGATGAAGGGGAAGACGACGGAGTGCTCGACGGCGGTGTGAAAGAGGGCCATCGTGCGTCCTCCCTATTTGTCCGGCAACATTGTATCTGGGACCCGGCCCGAAGAACGGTTGAACCTAAAGCTGCAGCTAGAATACTCCGTAGTGAGATAGATATTCGTCTCCCGCGTGAAGCTACAGTACGCATTCAATCCTAGCCTTTGCCATTCACTCGTTCATTCGTTCGTGCACTGCACGGAACATCGTCGACCAATGCTATTGGCGACACTTAGCCATTGGCGTCATTTATACGTGAGGAAGACGGGACTTTGGCGACAATCTTGGAACAAGCAATGATTGTTGTGGGCGCTCGAGGCTAGAAGATCGGCATTGGACGTGGTCATTCAGCTAAATTATTTTCCGCGCTATTGACGGCTACCTAAAGGCTATTGGGTGATCCTTTCAGGGTAGCTCTTTTGGATGGGACCCTGGGAGCAACTTGATTCTCGCCACTAAACCCACTGCAAGCACAGCGCCAATTATACGACTCGTCACTGTGGTAGTCGTTATTGGAGGGCGCTCACAAAAACGACGTCTTCCGAGATGACCAAGGTGCGTTTGTCATTATTGAGTTAGTTTTTTTCCTCTCGCCGCTGCCTAAACATCCATCCAGGCTATCAGATGTCCGTGCAAATCGTCAAGCATTGCCTGCCAGGATTTGATGTAGCCCTCAGACCTAAGTGGTGGCCGCGGGATGGACAACTACCAGGGTGACGTGAACCCACGGACGGTTGGGATCGTTGACTGTGGCGGTGATTAGCCGTCTGTGGGCGCAGTGACACGACATATGTATCGCGCCGCAAATGGACGCGCAGTCTGTCATTTCTCACTTACCCGACGTGCCCGGTCCCTTCCACCGGAAATCATACATGCCATTGAAGGGGCGAACGCCCAAGAGACCGCCAACCTCCTCGGTGCCGCGCGACTTGAACGCCAGCTCGACCTGGAGCGCGTCCGTGTCCGGGTTGCAGCCGTACTGGACGTTCCAGATCGCGCGGGGATCGCCTCTTTCTGTCATAAACATCTTGGTGGTGTTGTCGAGTGGCTCATACTGAAGGTTGCGCCGTGGTTAGCGGGGGTTACATCGTGGTGGCTTGACGCTATGCACAACATACTTCGCCATTGATAACTGCACGTCGAGGCGGGTCCCAGGGGAGCGTGATAACTCCGTCGATGAGCTGCAGTATGCTCGTCGAGTTACCGGCCGGACTGACGAACAGATGTTGGTCGCCGCCACCCCAGTCCCAGATGTTCAGGAAGTGATTGTGGATTTCCGGGTAGGAGGCATTCTGCAGCCGGAGCGAGAAGCCCTGCGTGATGTTATTCGACAACGGAGGCCCGGACGGGATGGTGCACGCCGATGCGGCAGCAATGGCTGAACCCAGCAAGAAGGCAAGGGATTGCTGCATTTTCATGTGAGGATTCTATCTAAAGAGAGTATAGATGTTGTGTCGTGAGAATCTCCTCCTCTCTCACTCACTAGTCCAGGGCAACGCCATATTTAAACCTCACCGTAAGCATCGCTCTCGGGGATTGCAACTTTGACTCCAATTCTCTAGTTGCTGGAGCTGAGGTTAACGAGCTGCAGGAATATGTTGTATTAGTCAATTGTGCTGGGGCTGCTGCAGCTGATTGCATGTTTTATTGCAGTCTAGACGGTCCAAGCTAGAAGATGCCGATACATAATTTCCTTCTAGCGCACTCAATAGCCGTTGATTCCGACCTTTTCAAGGGTCGACATGCCGCATCGTTCCCTCAGAGCGGAGCTGCTGACAACGTTTAGAAGCGGAGGTGGCGGCGCAGCTGAAGATGAGTGCTCGCCAACCTAAGCTGTCGACTGCAGACCGCCGCCGCCAGAGCCTGAATGTAGACTAGACCTGGGGAATTTTGCAGTCAGGGTCTACAACCAAGCCCTCTGATTGGAAAGACCCTGATGATCCTGTGGCTATTTCACGCAGGCCACGGCTCGGCATGCACATCAATGTCTCTGACAAAGTGTCAGGCTCGTCAGGAACACGCAGCTGTGGTCCACGTTTCTATCGTTCTCGTATTCTGAGGTGGCTGGACGACCCGACCCCTGCAACGTTAGGCGACAGCACCCTCGAACGAACGTGTTAAACTCGGGACTCGTTGTCTTCTAGGTAGCAATGGTAAGCTACGATAATCTTGACTATCTGTGATTTAGTGTCCGAAAGAACTCTCCGAGTGGGTTTCAGCCGCATTTTCGGGATCAATAGTGGTGGGAAACTGTGCTGTTTGTTGGAATTTATGCAGGCTCTCGAAAATATCGACTTCCGTCCTCGGAGTAGCTATCTAAATAGAGACGTAACATCTGACCGAAACAGCTTTCGATTACTCACTTCATTATTTATTGGTCACCTGTTATTTTCCCAGGTGAAAGATACCATTTGTATGTAGCATTCGGTGATGGCTTATAGGTATCACATCAAGAGTATATTACCTAGGCAAGCTAGGTACCTGCACCCACGTCACACGCAGAGCGCATCAAGTCCGGATCTTTTCAGCACAGAAGCTTTTGAATTAACCATCTTCACGAGAATCGTAAATAATGTCTACTGTAGATGGAAAACGCATGGGTGATATCATACGATTCACCGCATGTTGGCCCACACCACTTTAATATTTAGACTACCTCACATACTGAACCTCGAAATATCATTCATTTGCTCCTTAATTCTACCTCTGCTCCCCTAAACATGGTTATTAATTTGGTCCGTACTATTTCGCTTTGCCAGGCATTTAGTACGTTGAGTGTAACCCCAAATAGTTGCGTTTAGCGATCGACCACGATGAGTCGGCTATTACCGAATGCGCATTTTGGTACTCTCCGCACGTAGAGCCGGTTCAGGAAAGTAGTAAGTAAGCATCGTACTCCATTTGTTCCTCGTCCGGATTATGTCGGGGTAGGGTCTCGCGCACAGGCTAGAAATTCGAGAGATCACATTCAAAATTGCGATAGCGACCCATAATGTTGCAGTGAAATAAGTATCTTGACATAAAAAGTCCCCCAATGAAGTCTTCAAGTAGGACCAGAGTTGTAGATATCGCTGTTTCCCGATATATCGTTACGTATATAGCTAGCCAATTGCCAAGCTTATTTGATTGCGATATAAGGGTCATAGTGTCGACAGGATATTATTAGATTTGAGGGCCCCGCACCATACAAGATACCTAGTATAGTTGAATTCAAGTTACTGTAGGCAAACCCAAGTGCCATCGTACTGTACTGCAGAGAGAAAGCAGAATACCACGCTATCGGGTTCCTACGGGTTTATCTACTGTAGTATGACAAGCGGCCGGAGATTGCTGGTCGATACTGGATGTAAGAGAATACCCTAAAGGCGGAACTATTCCGTGCGCTTCTATCCTGAAAGGCGCGTTGTAGTGTACGCGGCATAGACATCTCCTGGACTCCGTAGAATAGATCAAGACGATATCTGGAAAGCAACGGTGAGGCCACGCCAAGATATGGGACAACCTCCTTATCTCACCATTCGCTAGTGCTGCCAGCCAAGATTTCTGTGCTGCCTTCTCCTTGTAGTAGCTGCCGGTGCCCCCGACCATTACAGGATTCGCTGCATGGGGAAGCCAAGAGAACCAGCCAGTGTCTCTCTTCTTTTTGCATTTGACCATCATCAATAAGCGCCGAAATGTTGCTTACCCAATCATGTATCGCGACTATGTTCTCAAATTCGTGGCTATACAGTAGCGTCCGAGCTTCGTCGGTCTGGACTACAGGGTTGAGACATCTTTAATCACAATTCCGAGATAGCCGAGGCGTAACCGCCTCTAGCGCAATAAGTAGCCGTCCCGTTTGGATAGCTTCGAGGGGGGGCACCATATGCCGCGTCTGCGCAAGTTATCAGTCGCCAAGACTAGATAGATCAGTGTCAAACTCGTGCATGCTCGCATTTGCAACCCATCGGTGATCGAGCGCGTGCCATGGGTATTCAAGGTGTATTGGGGCCAGGGGTTGGATATAAGGACGCTGCTCGTTTCTGCATTGTCGTGAACGGCTCGCCCACGTGTCGTCCACAAACCAAACGTGCCTGAGGACCCAATAGTCCCCAACACTAGTTTCTTTTCGTCCATTGCCTCAGACGAGGCTATTCAGACAGAATAGTTATTGTTTCTTGCACCACTTCCCTTCTCTTTAGCCGATAATTTGTCATTGCGAGTCAGGCTTCCCGGCTAGAGCTCTGGTTACTTTACCAATATCGAGAAGCCGAAGGCATCCGATGCCAACATGAGTCCGGAGGACACATCCTTAGTCGAATCGAGAGAGGATAAAAAGTTAGCATCCTGCGACGAATGCCCCCCTGGGTAATATACTAATTTCTTAGAACGTTGACACAATTGCATACTTGACCCGAGTCTATCGAGATAGTAGTTAGCTACTGGATTCCAGGTGTTAGACATGGATAGCCTCAAGCAAGACATCGCTACAATCGACAGCGCGATTATCGAGGCTCGTCAATGGCTAAGCGAAGCCCAGACTGATCGGGATACGCGTAGGTGCAACTGCATATTCTTGGAGGATATTTCGCTTACTGATGTAACATAGAAGAAAGGCAGGCAGAGCTGGCTACACTTGAAGCCGACTTAGTTGCTCAACAGGCACGGCTAGACGAGATGATATTGGCAAGGGAGATGAGTGAGAGGTAGGACGGCAGCCAAAATTCAAATGCACATGCAGGCACCAGCTACTAAGAGGGGGGAGAGTAACAAGGATGGGTTTATCTATCAAGGATCTTGGCTCTCATATAGGCCATGTCAAAATATGTGGATAAGGTTAGGTGGTATAATAGGTTGAGAAAAAGAGGGAGAGAACTTAGTGAAGGGCTTTCTTTCGTCTACGAACCCGTCTCTTGCGTTCGCTATCTAGCGATTGACATTGCACCCAGTCCTTACTTACATCATACCTCGACACCGTTTCGCACCACGCCGGAACAACAGAATCTCGGTTACAATGTTTTGGGTAGGATGACCTATGGGAGGCGGCCATGTATCACGAAAAGCACTGATTTATGACTTGACTGGCGATCAATGCCAGCGACGCTGTGGTAGGAACTATGTATCAGATCAATAGAATGCTCGGGACTGGTATGGTTCGGCGATATGACGCTATGTATATGGCCTTCTAAGTTGATAACTGACTAAAAACAATAATATCAACAGGGAAGTAACCGGTACGCTATGCAGCGCTACCTGACGGATCCGCAACCCGATCGCCTTGGCCTTAGTTGAAGCCAGAACTGCCGCTCGACCCCACAAATCACGATACCTCCTCCATCTGCTATAAGTAGGCATTGCCGTACCGTAGCTAAGAAAACCCCTCACTACTCCACAATCTTAACCCAACCTCGCTTTAATCCGTCCTTCTTCGACTGTCACCCAAGTTGACAATACTATGAGAAACTCGGCAATACCGCCCGCCGGATTGTGAGGCCATGGCGATGCTGCGAATCGGGGACTAGAGCCAATCTTGCAATGGATGGCGACGACGCCGTACACCAATACACCGTGGTTTTTCAGCTTCTGGTTGACGAACAGAACTTGAGGACATAAGATCTCCTGAAGTGTGTATCATGTTCTATGGAGGATGGCCCCGTATTGTCGACAAGACCGGGACAATTCGTCTCAGGACAAGACCCGCGAGCCCAGAACCTCCAATGCTACGAAACTGAATATCCATGTTAAGCCGTCATGCTGAGTTAGGAAGGGGCTGTTAGACTCATCGAGAGAGTGATGGGTACGACGCTCTATGCCCAAACGCCGTCATGGTCAGTTCACAAGTCCCATATGGCCCAGAAGCTCGTCGCGAACAACAAGCACCCTATCTGCTGGGCTCTACAGGCTCCAGGCTGTGGCCCGTATGGTCAAGACATGTAATCCCTTGCGATCCTGCACGATGACGGAAGACGAACATAGCGTCGGTGTGCTCAGCCACAATAACTGCCATGAAGGGAGACAAGGGTGCCCGTGCTGAAAAGGCGGTGTTAACTTAGACTTACTTGTGTACAGCGAAAATGGTGTTGTGATGGACGATGGAGCTCGCGAGGGATGCCAAAAAACTGCACAACCTGGCGTATATCGTATATCTGTGATGACAACTCATCGCGGCTTCAACATCTAATTCAGCAACGTCAGCATCGTTGCTACGATCAGCTCGTCCGCCCTTGCTTCCATCGTCAATCCCTCCCATTGGGCTGCGCGACTGACATTTGCTAGACACGTAGCGGAGCTCTCGCCATGAAACAGCAATGATGATTGGCTTCTTGGCAAACAGGGTGCTTTTGTTCGAGTTCAAATACAAGTGCCAGTAGGTATCATGATTTGAAGACTCCTAGATAAGGCTATGTGCACTTTCATGATCTTGCCTTCACCTAGACAAGTCTAGTCTCTATTTGGTGATGTTGCACCTTATTTGTTCGAAGTTGTAAACTTTTCTCTCTTTCTTTTCTTTTCGTTTTTGATTGTCTGCCGAACTGGAAGAATTTGACGACTGGGCAGTGCCAGGGCACAATCGTCCTGGTAATGGGGCATAAGCTGTACGCCACTGATGTATTCAAGCAAGGGAGCGCAGCTCGAAACATCCCTGGTTGGTTGACATGGTAATGGGCCAACTCAGCTTGCATACAAATTTGGAGGGGTATGCGCCAGCCATCCCACCATCGTGGTCGCGATCATAGCTTTTCCGAAATTCTTTCTCATTTCCATCAGAACGACAGAAGCGAGCTCAACCTTGACCAATGGTCCCCCACCTTCCCTAAATTCTCTTCATAGCCGGTAGTCTTTTTATATGAAAGGAAGAACCAAGAAGCAGGGGAAGAAACCGAAGAACCAAGTAAGTACTGTTCTGGAATCTCTTTACGGTAGACTAGACTTGCTTTACTCGGCTAGGTGGCATGCTTATCAAGGCGCCGACAAACTCTCTATTCCTTTTCGCTATACCAAAGTCCAGGCTACTGGTTTTGTACCCATCTCTCTTCGTGTCTACTCCTTCGTATCTTGCAGACGTGGTTTTTCTCACCTGGTGACACCTAGGGTGGTTCGGGGCACGATTCGAACTCGACCTCGAACTCGAACTCGGGCTCGAGCTTGGGCTCATACCATATCCAGCGTTGGGGGGGGCAAAGCCATCTTGAAGAGCCGTGGCAGCAGACCGATGCGAAGGAAACCCGTGTTGACCGAATGAAACAGCGGTTAGACACCTTCGGAAAACGGTGGAATCAATCTACTTTGCGTTGGTCTTGCGTAAGTATACTAGTACCGAAACAAATGGCGAGCGAGGACTAACACTGTTAAAGTGCTCGTGCTCCCTTGGCAGCTATTCCTACACATACGATATATCTTGCTCTACGTGTAGACACCAGCGTTGTGCTGGATGTTCTGTTTTCGAAACTCCTTAAAGACACCCCATTCCGGACGAATCGCATATTATCCTCCGAGTCTTCGCCCCTATTCTCCCTATTCAATTGCCCGGGGAATCGGCTACTAGCAATACAGAAATAGCTCAACATGTCGGACACAGGAATGCGCGGCTTCGCGTTACAGTGCCCCTGGTCGAATTGCTTCCCACAGCTATACAACTACTATCCCATGCAGCCATGTTCGAAGACACCATTTGCGGATTTTCGAGAGGTCATCGATCACATCTGGAAATACCACTCCTCACTTCTTTCTTGTGATAGATGTGATCATCGATTTTTTTCTGCCAAAAGAGGAGAAAAGGACCGGCCAGCTTTGGATCGACTGAAGCACGAGCACATAAAGGAGCACCACTCGGACAAGGTGAGTCACCCAGGCTGCGAGCACCAAAACACGACTAATTCAAGGCACAGAGTAAAGAGCAATCTAGAACTGCCCGAGATTGTATCAGAACGATGACTGATAAACAAGATGATATATTGAGGAACTGGAAGGCCAAGAATAGCAAGGACAAGGACGCAGTGAAGCCAAACTATATATCATTATGCCGTTCTCTCTTCGGTGATATCGAGGTCCCTACGAATCTTAGTAAACATACCTTTGCTCTTTGACCGTACGATAGAACAGTCCTAGACTAACCATCGGGTAGCTTACACCTACTGGGTACCTTATTACACTACGAACCCCGACTATGCAGGACTTGGCAAGAGAAACGAAGAATACGTCATGCAACGCCGCAGTGATGCTCATCAACAACTGGTCACCGATCCCCAACATCCTCAAGACCCGCTATCGCTTGATGGTCAATCTCTACTTGGTAATTGGACAGTGCCGAAGGTAGCTCCTGACCAGGACTCTGGTTATGGTTCTAAGCCTCCTGGCGAGACATCTCACCAAGTCCAGCTGAACAATGGCACATATACGGACGTGCCCTGGGGTTACAACTGCTACTGGTCCCAGTCTGACGGGAATATGGATTTTGCGATGGCGGGTATCTACTTTAATGAGGCTATTCAGCAGGTGCCCCCGTTCGAAGTCGAACCTGATGATGATTCTGATGGGCCGGTTTCCTAGGGTCTGGAGTTCATTACGTCCCAAAGACCTTGCATTAAACGCATTGACGGCGCTATGGTTGCTCTATGGGCATTAGGAGCGATATTTATATATGGTTTCAGGGCATTCATGTAGTCTTTGGGATGAAAAATAAATTGTCAAATCTATCGTGGTGTCAAAGCGGTTGCGTCGGGAACCTGATGCTACGGTCCCATAAGCGGAACTGATAGTTACTTCTTTATGTCTACGCATCCCGTGAACAAGCTATTCATTACTACGACTCCAACTTCCCACTTAAGGGGGGAGTTACGGGTCTTGATGTGGAAGCAAGCGTGAAGTGTAATAGATTGCATGCCAGGAGATGTGACTTAGAATATGTAAATACACACAAAAGTAGCCTAAACCCATCTTTCTCAACACTATATACACACCACGATTTCGATCCGACTGATTACTAACGCACCATGCAGCCGCCTAAATTCCACATATGTCTAAGTAAGCGTCTCCCGAGAGACGTCTCCTATCCGGCGAAGGCACGAGATCTATAATCTAAGTCTTTCCTTTATTAGCCCTTCCCTTGCCCCTAGAGGAGCTAGCTTCAGGCATAGCGGCCATACTGCTGCTGTCCCCTACTCCTACTCCGCCACCTTCGTTGCGGAGGGCACCTTTGGGCTTAGTAGTGCCCCGGCCACGTCGGCCACGTCCTTCCTTCTTCTTGCCCTTGTTTCCTTCGCGAGCCAGTCTTCTTGCTTCTTCCTCCTGCGTGCGGCGGCTCTCCTGGTCCCACCATTCTTGGAATTCTTGTTCCTGCTGAATCTCTTGCAGACTACGCTTGGCTACTGCCTCGCGACGGGTCTGCTGCTCGCGTTGCTGTTGGCCGATGATATCTGCAAGCGCAAGCCCGACTTCCTGTCCCGGCTTTGGGGCGCGTTTGATATAGGACATTGAGTGGGGAATTAGGGGTTGAGATGGAGGACGCATGGAGGCTGGAGACGGCTGTGGTGTAGTGCTTGGCTTCTGTCCTGAAAACCTTGTATCGGGCGATGCAGCTCGTCTTGGTATAGATTTGCTCGAAGAAGCATCCGTAGCCACTGATGGATTGGGCATCGGAGGCCGTGAAGTAGAGGCAGAATCTGGATGAAGTAAATCCTTCGTGGATGTCGTAGGTTCGGCCTTTGTACTCTTCCAAGGTGCATCCTTTTTATCGCCAACCTGACTCCATGGCGCTTGTAACTGTTTTCTGGCCGCAGCTTCTTGTCGGGTTGCTTGATCTACTTGCTGCTGAAGCTGCTTCTTTCTCTCCTTCTGCGATAGCTTCTGAGGGGTGAGTTTAGAACTTGTTTCGCGACCTTGAGCGGCCAGTCCAGCAGAAAGAGCTGAATGTATCGGTTTCGATTCTGCCAATATTTCTCGAAGATCTAACCGGCTAGTTGGTAGAGCCGAAGATCCCCAAGGACTTGCAGTTTGTTTGGGTCGACCTTGGACAGCATCGTTAGAGAGCCTAGATGCTAGTGGCGCAGGGTGAACTACTAAAGCCGGGGACGATGGGAGATTTTCAGGCGTAGTTAATACGGCATCTTCCTGTAGACCATGTTGGGGACCGGACAACGACGGCAAACGATCCAATTCATTACGGTCGCTAACCGCCACAGGCCTAGGGCTCGGCGACAGAGGACCACCTCCACCCAGCTCCTCATCTCCATCCATTTCGAACATGAGGTCAGCCAGGGAGGTTTTGGGCCGGAGATCTGGGCTAAACGGTTGGTTACGTGTCATTTTCGATTTCTGCCGCGATGCTCTATCGGCTGTTGGTGAAACACTGGAAAGATCATCAAAGCTGCCGAGCCTAGGTTTATAAGACGAGAATTTCTTTTCTTCGTCTTTGAGAGTTGCCTTGAAAGCTATATCCTTTGCACGCACTTGCCTCTCCTCATATATGTCGTGCGCTAGTTCGGGATTTTGCGCGTGAAGTAGCAATTCAGCTCTTCCGCTTCGGGCGAATGGGCACCGGGCGAGTTGATTAGCCCGAACAACTTCATCCAATTCGTTTAAGAGGTCCTCATCAAGCTCATCAAGAAGGCTAAATAGGCATTAGCTAGATTCTATGAAGATAGCATGCTTGAGATTAGATATAGATAAACGATGGATTAAAAAGTTCATTTTGACAGATGCAGGTCGTAAATCCTGGGGGGTCTCCCAAGATAGTGTAAGACTTAACAATGACACTTACTGGTTTTCAAGCACTGCTTCCACCTGAAGACAAATGTACTCAAGACCCTTCTCCTTAAATTCGGTAACAGAGCAAGGACTTATGAGGTTCAATAGAGTTGAGATATTTCGCGTTGACACTGGCTTTTCTGTTAGCCGCCCGGAAACTTAGTCGTTAGTTGGACGGTGTAGAGACATACCGAAACGACCGATAATATTCTGACAAATTTGTGATAGCCGATCAAGCATCAATTCGTTGGCTATGCTCATTACGTCCATAACTAATTCGGAAAAAACGTCAATGCTATCTGCAACCACTGAATCGAAAAGCTCCTCTCCCACATCTGCATATAAGAATTGAAGAACGTAGTGAAACGATTCTGGATCCATATGGCGCAAGTCGATGTTAACGAAATCAAGGTTGTCCTGTGCGGCCCGGCGGCTCTCGAGCCATTTCCCACGTGAACGGCCATTGAAAAGTCCTTGAAACCATGGACATCTCTGGCACAACATTGTGCTATGGACAACAATCTCATCCCCGTCGAGCTCCAATAGAGTATCCCCATCCTCGAAAAAGGCCGGGTCTTTAATCGCATCTTGGAAATCTGCGTTCATTGTGCGAGTTGCAGCAGTCTGCATCCGGGCAGCGGCTTCAAGCCTCGGTATTCCCAGCCGAGTAGCCAGTTTCATGACGTCGGTACGAATTTGACGGTATCTATAGGCCAAAGGTGAGGCCTGTCGTGTAAAATTCCAGGCGGGAATGACACTATCGCGGTATATATAGACAATAATGTTGAGTAACGCGATTATGTCATATTGCCAAATGAACTCGATAATCGTCTCGCCTTGCTCTTCGGTGATGGTGAGAATGCCGGGGATCTCATAGTGTCCAGTTTCCCGAAATTTTTGTAGCCCAGAACGAAAAATTGCACTGCGTGCTGATAGGGCCCAGGAGTGTACTGGAAGGGAGAGCTTTGGGTTCGAAGCAGAACGGATAACTGCACCTAAGGACTGGTTTGCGAAAGCCCACTCAGTAAAGTGGGTTGCTAAATCAGCCTCGAGGTCGGTTGATGTTAATATCTCGTAACTTAAATCGTCAACTTGTTCCTTTAGCTTCTCTGGATTTTGAAACTTCCAGGTGTCTTTATTCTCTCTTGCGCTTGAATTTCGGGCCTTGAATTCTCGGAGAGGAAGCAAAAGGCTAACATCTTCCCACAGTGTAGGTTGAGAAATTTCAAGTTGGTCGCGAGTAACATCACAGTCTTTACGAACGGCTGCATAGGCACCAAATGTCGAGCTCCTCACGGCGGTTACATCGGTGATATATGGAACGCGCTGAAACTTGAAATCCTTTCTTTTGTATTCCGAAAAACCTAAGTTCCTGGTGTCCTGTGCTTTGGCACGTCTGATTCGTCGCCAGACGGCCCCTGACTCGGTGGATATAATGACTGAGCCGTTTTCGCCCACCCCAACGGACTTAACCCCGTCCTTTCGTGAGTTCCAAACACATTGTGGTGTGGTAATCGCATCCTTTATTTTCGATGGATTTGTGGTTGACGTAGTGAGCTGATCAGTATCAGAGTTGTAACTGAGGCGCATTGTGAATAGATCTCCACTACCAGTCACAGCTGCGATTGTGTCACCGCCGGACGCGATCTGATAGATCTCTCGGCGTTTCGAGTCATAAGAAGAAGCTGAAGAGAATTGTATCGACTGGCGCAGAGACGGATTCGTAGCTAAAGTAGCACTCTGAAAGCTGATCGTCTTATATCCGTAGCTAGTAAAGATGACCAGTGACCGGTCACCAAACAGGCAACATGTTGCTCTATCAATGGCAGAAATAGCCGACACAACAGAAGAGTGGCTCGAAATCAAAGTGGCAGCAACTTTTCGGGGAATGATTTGAACTTCAAGGGATCGAGAATCGGCATCCATAAGGCCAAGTTGCCCAACATTCCTTCCCCAACAGAATAGGGATGAGCCTGTGTGCACGACAGAATGTATCGACGAGGCAGCAGCACCAAGTATCATCTCCTTTTTTAATGGCCCAAAAACCTGACGGGGTGTGGTGCTCATCGGCTCCTCGTCAGGCTTTATTGGCGGCGGTAACGTATACCCCAACTGAGAGTAAGAATTTGACCCCCATGACCATAATTCGCCTTCGGTAGTGATAGCCAGAGTGTGGTTTTGTCCAAGAGCGACCGCAGCGACTTTCTTATCATATAGCCCCCCTTGAACAGGCGTGAAACTGAGCTTCGTAGTTTCGTCACCGAGGCCAAGGCGACCGCTCCGGCCAAGACCAGAAACGTAGAGGTTTGAAAATGGGTCGGCTGTGAGAATGGCACTGTGGAACTTAGAAAGCACGACATCTTGGAAGACTAAAGGGCGATTCCGAACCAGAGCAGGAATATCCGCCAGACTCCTTGACGACGACTCGTCGCCATCAAGCCGGCGCTTTTGCGTGGAGAGCTGCTGGTCATAAAGATGATGAATTAGATGGTCTGGCCGCTCCAAGTAAACACGTTCTGGATACTGCCTGTCATCTTCATGACCCACACCAAGGGACAAGTTGTTATTACTTCCAAAGGTGAAAACTTCTTCTCCTAGGCTAGAAGATCTGACAGGATAACTAAAAAAAAAATTGATGAGCACACTTCTTGAGCTCCAATTGCATGGAGTCTTACTAGTTGTCTGGATCTCCAAGGACTTCGTCGGCTTCTGATTCATCTTCGAGACTTGGACGCTCTTCGGCTGTTTTTAAGGAACGGAGCGCAATGGTAGCGTTATAAAGGTCGAATGGACTATTACCTTCGTGGTCTTTCGTCTTGATTAATTGTCCAACTTTCGTAGTGCTCGGCCCATATGACTCTTTCAGGTCCCGACGTTCCTTCGCAAGCAAGAGTCGCGCGACTGATATGTTGCCGTTGTATAAAGCTCTATGTAATGCGTTCCATCCACTCTCAGGATCTTGAACATATATGTCGATAGAAGGGTGGCCCAGAAGGGCTTGGACAAAAGCGACGGCATCGGGCGATGTAGAAGAAGCGGCACGTAAGAGAAGAGTGAGGCCACAGTAGTCGCGGGCATTGATTTCAGCCTTCCCAAGACTACCTGCAGAACCCCTCGTGGCAGGTGAGCCTACGCCAAAACCGGAGACCTTGCGCGACTTGGTGACAGACCGTGGTGAAGTCCCAAGAGCGCCGAGGCTGCCTACTCCCGGGTTTGGGCTTCTGGCTGAGGTCTGGGAGGAGCCCGCCGTGGCGAGCAATCGACAAAAATTGTCGATGTCATTTTCCCAGAAATACTTCCACAGACTTGTCATCGACGCTCGAGGGTATGGATGTCTCGGCCACTCCAGATAGCACCTCGCCGAAGCCTCGAGGACTGCAGCCTATTTAAAGGTACGACTGGAAGAGCTTCGACCGGGGGGAAGGTGCGGGAGTTATCCCGGGTTCGGACAAACGAATTCGAAGCGCGTGACTGCTTTCGTATGCTCGGTGCGGTGTTCGGATCGTGAACGGGGCGAAGAGAGAACGAGATCAACTTCGTGGGCGATTCGCTTCGGGTCGCGGATCAGATCGGAGGGGTATATACGATAGGCCCGGATATAGTGTAAAATGCGCCGGGAGCTACGGGGGTGTAAGGATTTGAATAGTATCTGAGGCTGAAGCACAGTAGACAGCCTATATTCTCTAGAGGAGGAGGTTTGTAGTTTCCGGGTTGTCTCGAGGAAAATGAGTCAGGATGGGAAGGTAGAGCTAGGAAAGGTGGCTACTAAGGTTGGCGAGCAGCGGCGTCATAAATTGAGAGGTACCTACCCTAGGTAGGTACTGTACCTTCCCCGGAGCCGTCGCAGAACCACAGTACTCCCGTCGCATCATACCAGGTACCTAGCTAGTCTGGAGGCTAGCCATTAATGCGATGCTCCACAGGGGTCGATAAGCTCGAACGAATCAGAGTCCCGAAGTGGTGAGCATGGCTAATCTTGGAGGGGAGAATAATACTAGACTCGGGGCACGTTTTCTCGGTTTTCCGGTTGCTGCACATCTAAGCGCATAGAAGACCAAGTGGAATACCCAATCAAGTACCCTCCTCAGCCGGCTAAGGACACATGATGATCTGGGCCAGTCTGATTTGACTGTCCCTGTTCGTTACCTATCTACCTAGGTAGGTACAATAAAGCATCCAGTGGCCTGGAGGCTCAGCTGCTGTCTAGGTTTACTGTATGCAGCTGCAAGTCATAAGCTGTGGGGTATAGTTCGTCGTTAGGGTACATAGGCAAGTATATGCAGCGGGTCGGCTATTGTTGGGTCAGCTCGTGCTATAAATGGTGGAACTGCGAACGGCATGTATAATGTGTTCGATCTATACTGAATTTGAGAAGTGTGTCATGATTCTTTCATTTGACGCCATTTTCAATGCCTTGCGGTGTCTCTATACAATGTCTGCTGTTCCACTCAGGGTATCGAACGTCACCAAAATCCCCTCCAACGTCGAAGTTGTCTTCTAGATGCCTTTATTTCTGAAGGGTTCGGAAAAAATCCATAACACCCGTGAAAACAACTGTGTTAAGGCCATTAGCAGCTGTCGTAGCTAAGTGCATATATACGGTATGTGTTGAGACATCTAAACTCACCTAGAAGAATACCACCACCAGGGCCCAGTCTCAGTACCTTAGGTAGGAAGCCTTTGTATAAAGCACCGAATCCTTCTTCCTTCATTACGGTACCACATGCGGGCCAGGCCCAGTTGTACTTGGGAGTGTAGCCGGCGATTTTGGGCGTGTTCTGGATGCGGGACTTGACGACATCCATGGGCGTGTTTAGAATTGTACCGACTGTGCCACCAATGCTACCGGCGATGATGTCGTTGGTGATCTGGCCGCTCTTCGTTTCTGCCTTGGGAAGAATCTCTCTGACTTGGAAGATGCAGCCGAAGTAGCCTGCATTCCAGAGTATGTGGCGCCACATAGTACTCTCAAGACCGTTGTACAGAGCCAGAACACCCTCATTCTTGATAACCTTGGATACAACATCGAGGGCACCCTTGTATTGTCCAGCGGATTCCTTGCTCTGCAATCGTACTAGAAAGAAAGAAAGAAAGATGTATCAGCTTCTGCTAAGTTGAAGCAGTACTCGACCACTGGCAATTTTAAAGACCTCCGGATTACTCACACTTGACCAATTCAAACGGAACAACAACAAAAGACTCGGTAGCACCGGCTGATGCACCAGTTAGGATAGAAAGTTGCTGGTTCATCTTCTCGGCGCCAAATGCCTTCCTGTAAATCTTGCCCCATTCATCGTTGGCGGCGAACTTGGTGGCACGTTTCGGGGCCTCCATAAGAATAGGAGCGGTAATACCGCGGTAAAGCCGCGAGAACCTATGTCGCACAAGTAAATATCGCTGCCACAGAATCACCGGGTTTGTCTTCCTACCCTTCATTGCGAACTATCTTTTGGAAACAATCCACCATGCCAGTATAGCCATCGCCCCCAGCTGCCTTGCCGCTTTGCAGTTGCAGTCGACTCTTCACGACATCTAATGGGTACCTGCCGACAGTGGGGGGTTAAAATCGCAGCGCATTCGTCGAGTACGGGGCCGGGGGAAGGCACGAACATCACCAGAATCTAAACAGCCAGCATGGTTAGTAGCGCAACCGGTTGAGTAGCACAATCGACCGATTGACGCTTACCTCGGACACGCCAGCAATGGCGCCGGCGGCGAACTGCCATTGGAAACCGAGGGGCTTCTCTGAAGACATGTTGCTTGCTTGGTGTGGTCTACAACACGGGCGCAGTTGGTGGTCAGTCAGTCGAGAAGTGGGATAAGTGGGTGAGAGTGGGTGATTATTTTTATTAGTAAATCGTGCGATCTCGCAGATCCCGTCGCCCGCGCAAGACCCACAAGGCACGCTACCGCTAACCCGGACGTTGAGCGGCGCTGCGTGGCGTCGCGCTAGGCGATGCAGATTGATGCTGTAAGCCAATCATTTCAAGGCTTCAGAGCTAGCTTATGCACTTCGAACCCACTTCTATCTGAAGCAAGCTATTATTGGCATTTAGAACATCGAAACACTACAGTAAATACTGTAAAGAGGGCAATGAAATATTAATATTGTAGATAGAATAAGGTAACTCACATAAAACTCAAAATGAAGTAGTCTCATATACTGTCAAGACGCACCTCCCTCACATGAGCGCCAACAAGGACTGCAACACCGCCCAGACAATAGCAGGAATTAGCTATTTCAAATGCTGAAAACGTTCAGTCTTCTATTCCATTGATATACTAACGGCGTGAGCCCGTAACCTAGACCTCAATTAATTACTATTACAGCACCTATCAGTTAAGTACAAATCAACAATGTACATGTAGTGTTTAAGATCCCTTATATGTGCAGTACGTAGTTTCCCGCACCTTCCTTCGTAATGTTACTCTCCAACGCCAAAGCATCAGGTGCTTCATAGGTGATGATTCTAGACTCGTTGTTTCGATCCTATTAATAAATTCATGCCAAATGAAGATGGTTATTAACGCCCTCCGTTCGAGGTCCTAAAACGTACCTACCTATCTTAGTTCATTCCGCCCATTTGCGGATGCCTCAAGCCCTCCAAATGAGGTGCTGAGGTACGCTGTGGTTTAAGAAGACAAGATAGTAAAGGAATTTATATCATTTACTTGATTTCACTTGCATTGAAAAAATCGAGTTCACAAGATCTTTCATTCCTAGCTGGTACTTTCCTCATATCTATTGCACGCCATCTGCTGATCTACATAGATATGGGTGAGTCTCAAACAATAATCAACCAACTCCAATGCACTTAACACAAAGTTACCAACTGCAAAATCTGTGATAATACCAAATCTTGTACCAATTTCCCCCATATCCGGCCTCTCGAACTCCTTGATATCTATCTGCAAGGAAGGAACAAGTTTGTTGTAAGTCATTGATATCAATTACATCTGATACTTATACACACATCACATCACTCAATTATCACGGCGAGGCACAAGTTACCCATGTTATTTTTCAGGTATCCCAAAGCCAAGCTCAATTCTCCTTTCATCACTCACTACTTACTGTTCTTACTACGAGCTTTTGTTCCTTAGCATCCATCTACCTAACGCAAGTTCTGTCTGCCCTTACGCCCTTCGCATCTAACCTTGCACTCGGACAACCAGTTCACTAGCATCTCACTCTGAATTCCATCTTTCTGCCTTTCTACCTTCGACCCAACTTCATCATTCCATCAACATTTCTATACTTCCACACTTCATGACCCGTCACGCAGGAAGACGTTCTTGACAATCTGCAATCGTATCTTTATGACGTACCTTCCTCTTTTTCACCTATTGACCTACCTTCACATCATATAAGAATTAATCTCAAGTGAAGCCACTCGGGGCCAAATTTCCGGTTCCCGTCTACTCTCTCTATCCAACTTTCAAATCGGGCAGGACCCTGCTATCAGACAAGAAACAAGGTAAACGGACTCTCATGCACTACACTTCCTTCGTTACACCTCATCTACTTGCCTTACTTGACGTGTAGAAAGCACTCCTTCTTCACCAACTCTCTTTCCTTCTCAACTTTCCTTTATAAGGTATGATCATCTTTACTGATGTACACTTCCCAGCAGCCCACTAACAAGTAACTCATAAGTCATTTCATCTTCATGGTGCTCATGCTTTACAAGGTAGGTACCCAGTACACTGTTACATACCTTCCAACCCAGATCCGTCACTACCTTGACCTCCCTCACACTAATATCACATCCCCTCCATACCGATACGAGCAGTCTATCTGGGCTCAATATTGTAACTTCCTCCTCATACCAGAGAGCTAGTCAAACTGCTACCATCCTCAAGCTTTCTACTGATGTGGTGACTGAGTCCCAACCTTACATTTCATGTCAAAGCACTCTTTACTAGTTTAAAAATTGACTCTCGTAATCATTAGAACTCATACCCTGCCGCAAACCAACAAGTGGAGCTGCTCAGCTTCCGTAACTGATAGCACACATGTGCCTTACACCTTCTACTTCATATCATATTATTCAGACTCATAAGGCAACTGGGGGTTTTCAGCACCAAATCTTCTAGGAATCGGAGTTCTAAGCATCATGTCATCGTCTCAGGGTTCATCATCGTCTGCGGGTTATCGTAGGTATGAGGGCAACACGGACAACCATGACGATAATCTGTTCGTCGACGATGATGACATCGATGAAGGTGACCCTGCGCTTTGGCTCCCTGCCGGTAACAACGACGGGGATGACGACGAAGTGGTAGAAGACGAGGAAAACCTGGAACCGGATGTGGAAAACGATGATAGTAGTGAGGTAGACCCAGATGTCATGGACGATTCATCCGAGGAAGAGCCAGATCCAAAGCGAAAAGCGAAAAGAAAAGCGAAAGGAAAACCTAAAGCCAAAGCCAAAGTCCCAGCTCGTCCCCGTAATTCCAACCCAAGGCCCAGAATATGCCAGGGCTGTGTCGATCTCCGACGCCAATGGAACGAAGAGGTCACTAGAATCACCGAAGAGTTTCGCGCAAACGAAAGACGTCTAAATGCCACGATCAGAGAACTGGAGGGAAAACTGAGAGGCAATAGAATCCATCAAAACGTAAGTTTAAATGCACCCCTACGACTGTTTACCGGATTATGCTAACCGGTGTATCAATAGCCATGGGGTCCTCGCCTTGCGGAACTAATGAGAGGGATCCGGGCGCGTGATCCAAACCTCGTGGATACAAACTATGCTGGCTACAGCGCCATTTTTCATGACTCATGCAACCAGGGGATTATGGCCCCAGATTTCAAGATCACTCATCCAGAGCTACGCATACAGGTGCAAGCATATAGCGGACAACAAATACGGCAACATTTTATTGCGCAGATGATCCAGGACCGTGACAATGGAGCTCTCCATGATCTAGTGGGCATGGATAGATCATACCGCGATATACTCTTACCAAGCCGATTCACTCGACCGCGCCCGTTACCATTACTGGAGAACATTCCTTTCAACTTTGACGGTCTTCCAATTGCCATCCAGTGTCGTATTTGGAAATTAGTCATTCCAAACAGCGAGATGATACATTGCCTCTCTCGCCTAGACCCTCGGACCCCCCCTCTAGATTGTGTGGCGAATGTAGTACATTTCCCCATCCGGTTCCATATCGGAAATTCCATTTGCAACATTGCAAAAGCGGACAAACCGTCTAGATTTCTTCGACTGTTCCAAGTTTCTAAGCGTTGGTACTACGCCCTCGCTCACCTGTTCTATGGTAAGCTACATCAGCCCACAGTTCTCCTCACCACTTCAGTTTTCGTAGCATGACTAACTAATCTACTGTAGGAACAAACACATTTGCTTTCAGTTCCCTCGGCGAATTTGGACGCTTTTGCAATGGCATAGGCAAGGCCCGCGTTCAACGACTTGTCAACGTGGAGCTGATGTGGCGAGGGGCGCTGACCCCTAGACAGCGTAGTGGGGTTTCTCTACGCAAGCAGCCTTTGTCTTGGTTTATGCATACCCACCGTCTGCGTACCTTGGTCGTCCACATAAACGAGAGTAAGAAACAGTACATGCGCCGTGCATATGAGATGATGCAGCCGAGTGACTATGATGAAGACTTCGCCAACGAAGATGAATACAACGAAGATGAGCTAGACATTTTCGGAATGGAGGTCCGAAGAACCGAATTTCAGCCTAACTACCGGAAAACCCGTAGCATGAGAACTGTTCAAGGAATGGACTTCATCTATCAGCTCCGAGGCATGAGGTATGTTCGTTTCTATGATTCTAACGCCGGACGTGCACGTCAACCGATCCAGGATTGGTCCTTCTTACAGGACATCAACAACGTGGCGCGAAGAAGAAAGAGTGACGCAACAGCTCTCAAGACTGAGATTGAGAACCTTCTTTACCTTCCAGGACTTCAGGATTTCAGACCTGACGATCAACTCCATGAGCTCGTCAAGAGCTTCTACGACGAAACTCCAGTAGAAGATGTGTCTGTGGGCGGCTCAGAGACGTCAGATGATTCATCCGACGTTTCTGGATTCTCTACGTTCTCCGGCGACTCCGGCCCCGATGACGACTCTGGCGGTCCTTCCCACGCCGCCTCCGGGAGTTCGCGTGGTAGTTCCGACCACGACATGGGTGGAGTAATAGAGATTCTTGACAGCGATGATGAGATGGAGGATGATGACAGGCCATCTGACGGGTCCAGCAGCAATGTATCACCGCCATCTTATGTTGCTCCATCTGAGACCATGAGTGTATCGAGACGTTCGCTGCTCTCAGGCTCGAGCAGCAGCGATGCCAACCCATATGATACGGGCAACACCACAGTTACGCCTCAGCTTCCGCTTCGGGCCTTATTAATCGGAGATGACGATAACGACGATCGCAACCGGCACCGTGGACAACCCGGCGGAGGCTTTAACACTGATAGTAGCGACCTGTTTATGCCTTCGGGCTCAGGCACTGCTGGCTCGACCGGCAATGCTACGAGTAGCGACAACGAAAGATCTTCCGAGGTCATTGACCTGACTCTCGAAGATGATGACGATGATGAATCCCGAGGCTCGGCTAGCTCAGATTCATCTGAGGCTGCAGGACCAGTTTCTAGCTCATCTCGAAAACGTTCCGGAAGCAATGATAGCCAGGGTTAGCGATCTAGGCCTATCAAACGCTTTAAACAGGAGCATGAACACCATGAATCACTATTCGTGAGCAGCGATGACTCAGAGGGGTCACATGTTCGCTCTGGTGATGAAGAGTGGCCTATTCAAATTGACTAGGAGATATCTCTCCTAACGGCGAAGCATGCGCCATTTCCTTCCTCTTCATGCAAAACATTATCATCCTGGTTTTAATTCTCCATCTAATCCATTCTCAATTGAGATCAACACACCGATTTTTAGCCCTAGCACATCATCTTAATCGGGACCAACCCCTTGGCGGCAAGGGTTTCTACTTACTGAAAATACTCGATTGGGAATTCTTACTATCACCACCATCGCGAATGCCGCTCGATTTCTAGACTTCTAAGGTTATTGAGCAACCGACACATCTGTTTGGCGTCTCAATCATAGGTCTTGCAACATTTTCGCCTCAAGTTGGCGTGCATAATCTTAATCCCAATTTGCCCCATGCTTCCGCCCATTTGCTCATGTATATCCCTTCTTACCATCCACGAATAGTGTCTTCCTTGCACAGACGTTCGAGGAAGATCAGAAGATATCTATGATGATATGATCTCATCTTCTGGGGTCTTGTCCTGGCTTTATGTATAATATACGCGCAGATTTTTCTCACAGAATCAGGCTTGAGATGGACTTAGGGAAGGAGCAAAGGCTGATTTCAGAACCTGACTACACACACAAAAATCCGTAGCTATCTCGGTACGCCTAATAATCATCGATTATTTAACCCTAACTCTATGGTAACTCAATTGGCACGTGAAACTTAGGCTTATAGATTGATTAAGCCCTCAGCAGAATGAGCACCTAATTCGGTAAACATCTAACGAAGTGATGTCGACACAATAACCACTAGACACACTACTTCTGTATTTATGTATCATGACACATCTGACCCGACGTTTTGATTCAGCCTAGCTGTGCTTGGGATGTCATTAATGTTGGGTATCTGATATAAAGCACCTATCACAGCTCACACAAGTCTACATTGAGCCAAACCAATGTCCCGCTAGTCAAACGTGACTTTCTTCCCCTGGAATTCCACCTTTTGAACCCCCTCCTTCGCCTTCTTAGCCGCAGCCCAGCTTGGATGTAGAGGCCCCGTATCGTCTCGAGTAGGCGGAGGTCTCGGTTTCGGCTTTTCCGCTTGGAAGGTCCGACTACTACTATCCTGCTGCCGAGGTGGACGTCTCTCATGGGTATCCCTGGATCCCTTACCATAAGCTTGGCGGTCACTATCGCGTTGCATCTGTCGTTGTCTGTCCGGATGTATGTTGTTCTTTTCGAAAGGGTTCTGGATGCCCTTCTTCCACGGCTTAGCCGAATCCCCGTCGACATCGACGGCTCCCCTCTTCATGTCCCAGCCCATATTCCTCGGATCCTTTTCCTTTTGGTGATGTTTCGCCTTCTCGCCGTACTTCTTATCCCAGATCGCTTGGCGCGCTCTTTGCCCTCTCCTGTTCTTCCTCGTGGGTGGTGCAATGTCCACGTCCGAGGCTGACTCTGAGCCGGATATGTAACCGCCCATCAAGGACGGTAGGAAGGTTGAGTTGCCGGTATCGAAAGATACCGGTTTCACGGTTTTGGCTTTCACTTTCTTGGTAGGGGGGGCGAGAGCCTCGTCTTCTGAATCATCAGAGTCATCTGATGCCTCGGATGATAGTGAAATATCGTCTAGAGCAAGCTTTCGAAGCGATCCCGATCTACTATCTGCGCGATCACTTTCGTCGTCATCTTCATCGCTAGAGCCCCCCACCAATCCATCATACTTCGAAAACATGTTTTCTTCGGCCTCGCTATCGGAGAAGCCTTCGAATTCCGGGCTATCCGACGTCTCGGAGCCCGCACCACTCTCAAGGCCTTCTTCGTCCTCGGTTTTCTCAACTTTTCTCTTTAACAGGAGTGGTCCTTCGAATTCAGGCTCTTCGGCGTCTTCTGACTCGTCATCCGCAGGACTGTTTAGGTCTTCCCTAGCGTCCGCCTGATCCTCCTTTCCTGCTCTAGGGTTCTTGGTAGCGGCAGGTTTCTCCTTGCCCTTGCCTTTGTTCTTCTTCTCCGGCATGGGCACCCGCAAGGCTATGCATGTGCCCATGATCGCTTCTTCGATGATGTCCTTGATTTGTTTACGGTTGCATAGCGCGCTCGTGACATTGTGCAATGCCGCTCTTTCTTCCTCCGATAGCTCGGGTTTCGGTACTGGCTTGATGTCGGCGGGTAGCTTGGGCGATTCGGCGACTCCCTTGATCTTCAGAAGGGACGAGCATAAATGTGCATGCGCTGCCTGGTGCAGGTCGAGACTCTACGGGAAGGACGCCACATTAGACCAGCTCATTGCAATTATTCCATGCGCACTGCTGAGTGATTGTCAATCCTACTCACCTTCAGCACCAGAACCTCCTTCTCTAGTCGAGCCGTCTTTTCAGGGTCTGCTTCGCGCAGTCGCTTGCTCAGGCGCTGGCGTTCGAAGCCCTTGGCCGCTTTGAGGCCGCGCATCAGCTCCTTCCGCCATTTCGCGAGGTTGTCCTCTAGACTTGGCTCGCCTCTTTTCCGTTTTGGCATTTTAAATGTAGAGCGAGCTGTCTGGTTGTGGCGGTTTGTTGGAATATTCTTTGCTGGGAAAAGTTAAAGTGGGTTCTACATACAGTGTATCAGCCTTATCGGCCAAGAAAGACACTGTACGCGCGATGGGGGTCGGGACGCTGCACGTCATTTATTTACACCGGGGCAACTCTCTCCCTCTTCTTCTGACAAGATAGCCTCAGGTTCTTTCTATGAACCATGAAGAAACACTCGAACCCCGCAGTTGTCATATATATGGAGGGTAATGAGAGTAAGTTTTTACAGAATACAACCGCCTGATACCAACGGCATACAATATCATGGATATCAAACCCGCCTACTGTAGGTACCTGTTTACCTTTGCACCTGGATGCTGAGAGGAGGTACGGTGGGCCTAAAAAAGTCCCGATCGGTTCAATTCTGGTCTAGACTTCATACCGAGGGGCAATGGCGGGGTCTTTAGATACTGATACTAGCCAGGGGTGATTATAAATGTGATGCGCAATTTGATACCAACAACAAATTGAGGCGGAACTATATTAGACATAGTTGCAAGGCATTTTCACTGTATTGGCTGTGCTATATTCGAGAGGCCTAGGTAGACATTAGGTCCTGGATCATCATGGTCGACTCCCCGGACAGCGTTGCAGCATTGGGCGCCGCAAACCTATTCAATGTGAACGGTCTCGTCGCTGTCGTCACTGGCGGCGGAACTGGTATGTGGGAAAGCCGAAGCCTCCCTTCTGCGCTATTCTCATATCATATCTAGGCATCGGATTAATGATCACGAAGGCCCTCGTCGCCAATGGTGCCGCGAAAGTGTACATACTAGGTCGTCGACTGAACAAACTACAGGAAGCAGCTTCTAGCATCAGCAGCTCTAATGTTGTCCCGGTCACCTGTGATGTGACGTCTGTCGAGGCACTCAAAGCGGCCGCGGCGCAAATCGAACAAGACGCCGGTTTCGTGAACTTGCTAGTGTGCAACTCAGGCATAGGTACTTGAATTGTCAAATCGGTAGAAGTGCTTGATTCTCACCAAAACTATCTCAGGTGGGCCATTCGGGAACAACCCGAAGCCCGAGACAACTCTCGACGAATTCATCTCAGCTAACATGGCTGTGCCGATCGAGGACTATACAAATACCTTCGCCGTGAACACTAGCGCGGTCTGGTATACCACCATGGCGTTTTTAAAGCTACTCGATGCCGGCAACACTCGCGCCAACGTGGAGCAGAAGTCCCAGGTCGTTACCATAAGCTCGATTGCTGGTTTCAACAAGACAAATAGCGGAGGATTTGCTTGGTAAGTTCGATAAGACCTCAGTGCCAAAGCTTCCTTTTCTAACACGTTATAGTAAGTAAAACTGCTCTCGCATCGTTGGTTCAGGGCTCGGTGTGCTGTATAAGCCTCGTCGGTTACGAGGGCATCGGCTGACACACCCCAGACGGACAGAGCAAAGCCGCATGCACGCATCTTATTAAGCAACTCAGCGTCGTGCTCCCACAATGGGGCATTAGAGCGAACTCGATATGCCCAGGCCGTAAGTAGCACTGTAACTCTACTTTATTTCCCGGCAAAAAAGTCAACTGTAACAAGCACATCCAACCCATTCACAGCGCTGACTATGATCACAGTCTACCCCAGCGAGATGTCAGCCCCAATTCTCTCACGGTCGGGATCTATCGACAAGAGCAAAGTCCCACTTGAGCGTGTCGGCGATGAACAAGATATGGGAGGCGCAATACTTTATCTTGCTTCTCGCGCCGGGGCGTACTGCAACGGGACAGTCCTTATCACAGATGGAGGACGTTTAACCACCTTCCCTTCCACCTTCTAGACTACGGGGGTATGTTAAACTGTGACTTGTATGGGCTCATATAGATGAAGTCTTTCACATAGATTGAAGGTGCACAGAATAATATCGAGCTAGCTTGCGCTACCACCGTGGCTGACTATTTACCTGCATGGCACCTAGCTAATGCCATCCGAACCTTGCAGCGTGTAAGGGAGATACACTGATAAGAGCGGTATTTTCGGAATCGAGCCTCGCGGAACCAACAAGTAGCTTGATGCAAGGTCCTAATGCTGGCACTTAGGTACGTTATATGCCGCAAGTCACATCATTGTACCTTCAAATTATACCGAGCGTAAGCGGGATGCTTGAGAATTGCTTTTAACAGTGTCGTTCTTAACCTCCATGCATTAAGGTAATTAGAGGTTGGTGCCCAAGAACGGTCCGAAAGGAAAGTTCAGGAACCAACTCGGCCCGATCAACTATCTCGGGGACTATTTCTGCATCTCGGCTGTGCCAATTTAGTATTTTTGAAAACGGATCAACCGTCGCTCGCTCGGTAGGTCGCTAAATGGCCTATGATAACGTAAATATAGCTGGCTCTTTTTAATACCTCGGACGGGCTACCGCCACGTTGATGACCGAGGTTGGAACGTTTCGCAAGCTAGTTATGGGCCGGCGACCTGAGCCGGACTGCATCTGATAAGCGAGAGAGCGATTAGGCCTTGGAGTGATCCGGCATATCAGGAACAACGAAATTACATGTTTCACAAAGTGAAGACGCCATTCGGATTTCTGGGAATCCGGGCTCTAGGTCCGTCCGGCCGGACATTTTTAATCAGCTAGGCCTGAGTGTCGCTGTTAAAGTAGGCCACCAACTATCTTAGAAGCGAATGAGGCTCTGTTTATGTCACTAAAATATGAGATACGTTGCATACGAACATGAACTACTTCAGAGCTGCAACGGGTTAATGCTAAGCTGCACTCGCGTTAGACGGTAATTGATGAAAACCTGGGAAGCTTTCGTCTTTGGAAAGGAGATTCGGTCTTTGACAAACTTGAGTGAAACGCCATCTAACTAAACGATGGGACTTAATAAGCCAAAAGTCCCATCGGACCTTGACAAGCTTTTACTTACTGTACCTACTTGAGGTATGAGCGCCGTTATGATTATTGATTCGACCCTCTCTTGACCCCACCAGGAACGTGGCGCGCTGACGTCATTTTCTAGCTATTGTCTTATGAGCTGTCGTTTTCGAAATCGTCTTTATATTAGCCCTATTCACATCAGCTGCCTCAAATCATACATATGTCCTTGTTAAACCGGATACTCTGAACGGCCGCACATTTATATCCGATCCAACGCGCACCGTAATGCGATACGGGAACGATTTAAAAGGCAACGTTCTACCTACTGTAGGTAGGTAGTTTACTACATTCAGCACCTTCGATTACCTAATAAGTACCTCACATAGGCGACATTATCTCGTGTGGTTGAACTACCTAACCTAGGTAACTCCCTAACCTCGGCATATTTCATGTGGTGTTAAGCGGTTTCGTGCTGCCTTACGCATGAGTTTGCCAGTCGCTGGGCACTCGATGTCGTCTCAAAAAATACCGCTGTTCTTCCTAGATGCTGGGTTATATAGGAGGCACAAGCTAGCCTAGGAATTCTGAATGAACAATGGATGCCGAGACACACCCGAGGGCTGCGCCCCGACCTTGCCATGCATGAACTATACGGTTGAGTATAGGTGTCGCATGTGGCCCCGTTGCCAGAATGTTACCTAGGTACATGTATAGGTAGAATAACAAAGCATCCGTCTCCACTTGATCTCGACAGCGAAAGGCGAGTCAGAGTCAGGCCATTAAAAATTGCCATGTCTCGCATAAAGGTTGTTTGCTGTGTTCCGGAAGAGGCAATATGTTGACATGGAAATGGCAAGTCGGCGGCTGATTCGTCAAAGCTGTGCGACCTTGCAAAAGGGGACACAGCGTCATCAACCACCAACAGACTCACCAGTTCGCCGGCGTTGTAAAACTTTCCTTCCTACAGTAGCTCGGTGGCAATCCATTACCTACAGCATCTGCCTAGTACTGTAGTTGCGACCGTTTGGGTGTGGTATGATCCTGTTAGAAGCAGCGATCAGCCGTTCAAGGTTCAACGCACCTGTACGTCTAGACCAACCCCGCATTCTCCATAGTCGCCTTCTTGTAAGTCGCCCGCGATGATGGCGGAGGATATACCTCCAAACTACATCCTTCTCACACGTCGCTGCCGCCAAATGCCGCGACACACGTCGCAGGGAACGCATGTCACACGAATGGCGCGCGACACAATGAACCCAGGCACAAAGCAGAGGGGTACAAAGTTGGAGATCCTGGACTAGTTCCCCATTTCTTGCTCCGACGTGCTGGGGAGCTCCTCTACGGTTGATTGACGGTTTGATTGATTCGGGTATATTCGCAGGTGCGGTACTCGAGCGCGGTTGGAGAGACTTAATAGGCGCTGGCATCAGGTCGCGCTGCCTCGCCTCCTCCTCATCCCCTCTTCTCTCGTTTGCATCATTAAGGTTTCGGCCATCGCCCAGCGTGGTTCTTCCAACAGAAAACTATCAGCGGGCTAATACGGTGCCTACACGCCTACCTACCGGTCTACCTACCGACCTACCTACCTAGCCTACATACTTCCCTAAGGTATCTTACTTTTCGCCCATCTTGGTCTTTTGCTATAAGGCGTAAGATAAGGTTGATACCTTTAACTTTCTCACCACCGTCGTGGCTATAGATAGCCAGTTTTCTAATTTATCTCTCTTCACCAATCTTGCCCTGTCCACGTCTGTTTGACTCATTTCTTGAAAGGAAACTTCATTCTGCTGGTCGCGTGCCTTGATTATTCCATCATTTCCATTGCCCTGGTCGTGTGTTTTATTGTCTCTCCTATTTCAACTCGTCGTGCCGCTTTAACTGTGTCCAAGACGCCACCGCTCCTGGTTTATTTCTGTATTTTCTGTTCCAATCGTCGACCATTCTCTGTCTGGGACATCGAGTATACCACGTTTCGATACCTACACGGCGGTACCCGCATCTTTCACGCAACAGCTTGCGTCGTCACTGGAGTGCGGTCGTGGCTTGAGTAACCAGAGTAGCTGGACACTGATCTCTGCTTATAAAAGGTTGGTAGTTGATATTGTTTCTTTACATCTCCTTCCATTCATTGTCTGGGTCTCGTCATATTACCTCGTTACCTAATCACCATCCATGTCGTCTTTGTGTTCCCCATTGACGTCGAAGTGGAGTACCCTGAGTTCCAATCTCCAACCACCCCATCCTATCCTTCCCGACCAGGTTCCACTCTTCCCAAGCTTCGTGATAGCGTCAAACACATAACCGACCACATCCGGACTCCATCCGTCCATCCAGCCTTATGTCGTATCGGGTATTGACCCTTTTCACTGTTCAACTCCCACGGGATGATTGTTGGCCTGGACAACCAATGGCATCCCCCCGAGTTCCCGTGAAACGGCCCGACCCTATTGGGGCTGGCCACCTATAGCCGTGGATATATGGCGTGTTGCTCAACATATCAACCCCTTTAGCTTTCCATTGGCGCAAAAGGTCGTTAACTAAATGGTGATTCTACTAGCTCTATCTTCCTTAATTGGTACCGGCTTTATCAGTCCTACCCGAGGGCGGAGTTGCCTCGCTCGCCTAGAAGCGGTGGAACATCTAGTCAACGTGTTGATATTATGAGCTCGACCACACTTAAACAAGCTGCCGAAGCTGCGCGCTCCAAGACTTCAAATATGAGCAAGCAAGGTACCGAGACAATCGAGACCATGGCGGTTACAAAGAGTGATTTCCTCCATACGCCGATAATGAGAGCTGCTCTACCCTTCATTAACGGTGGTGCTTCGGGCATGGTGGCCACGACGGTCGTCCAGCCCGTTGACATGGTCAAGGTTCGACTCCAGCTAGCAGGCGAGGGCGTGGCTACGGGACCAAAGCCCACACCTATCACAATAACCCGCGAGATCCTTGCTCAGGGTAAAGTCCTCGACCTTTATACTGGGCTCTCTGCTGGTCTCCTACGCCAAGGTGTATATACAACTGCTAGACTTGGATTCTTCGACACATTCATGAAACGCCTAACTATACGCGCGAAGGAAAACGGCACACAGATTGGGTTTGCAGAACGTGCGAGCGCTGGTCTTGTTGCAGGTGGAATCGCCGCATTTATTGGTAACCCGGCTGATCTTGCCCTCATTCGCATGCAGTCGGACGGTCTTAAACCCATTGCTGAGCGCAAGAACTACAAGTCGGTTGTCGACGCGATAACATCTATCGTGAAATCCGAGGGAGTGACAGGACTGTGGGCTGGTGCCACGCCAACCGTCGTGCGAGCGATGTCACTCAACCTCGGCCAATTAGCCTTCTTCTCAGAAGCGAAGGCTCAGCTCAAAACACGCACGTCGCTGTCTCCACAAACACAAACTCTGACCGCGAGTGCTATTGCCGGATTCTTTGCTAGCTTCCTTAGTCTGCCTTTCGACTTTGCTAAGACGAGGTTACAGAAACAACAGCGTGGCCCTGATGGAAAATTGCCATACAAGAACATGGCAGACTGTTTCGTCAAAGTTGCAAGGCAGGAGGGTTTGATGCGATTCTACCGCGGATTTGGCACATACTATGTCCGTATTGCGCCGCATGCGTAAGTGGCCCTCGAACAAATTTCTTGTTTATTCAATTAAGAAAACCAATGACTGAAGCTGATATCTTGATTTTAGAATGGTAACGCTAATCGTGGTGGACTACCTGGGCTGGTTGACGAGATAAACAAGGACACCGCCAATCCCATTCAATTAAACAGTAAAGGAGTAACTTGGGATTGGCATGACACACGGTATTAGCTCATTGCGAATCATGTTTTAAGGCGTTATATGGAATGATCATACCAAACGGCCGACTGGCTTTATTTGAACATTATGAAGTGCAAGAAAGAGTGGAAGCGGTAAGACCATACTAATGAGGTACGACCGCGTACAGCATCCTCATAGCATAATATATTGGTCCTCGGCCCGTCTAACGGCTTCTCGTTCTCGCGCTGTTAACCGAAGCAGCACACATAACCTCCTTTACAGACCAGCATGGTATTGTTCGGATGGTCTGGTCTTATGGCAGCCTTTCGCTCCCAGCTTTCTGACTACATATGATCCATGTCAAGTGCCCACAAGGCCATAGAAAAGTCTCCGAGCCGCTTTGCACAACCCAATCTCCCATGTTGCTTGTGACGCCGCACGTACGCAGGAGCCCCTCAACCTCGTCTGCAGTCCGGGTGCGCAGGCTGGATATCAAGCCGTCGAATACTAGTACGAAGGGCACAATGGGGACTACGTAGACGAAGAAAAGGATCTGGGGCGACCACCAGTAGAGTAGCGGCGCGATTAAAAGGATAAACAGGCCGAATAGCATGCACGAAACGAAGGAAGAGAAATTGCGGGATTGGAGCTCAAAGATTCTGCGTGTATAGTTGTTAGTTGTACGTGATCGCTGATATCTGACAGTTCGATAACGAAAGATATGTCTCGAACTTGAGAAAGATAGAAGACTCACCCAAACCCGTCACTCGTCGAAACCGTGTTCTTCAAAATCGCCCGCGCGAGGTCGTCGTCAAAGTGATGAAATGCGAGATTGAAGAGCCGAAACACGCCCTTGCCCCCCATCTTGTTCTGGATAATTAAATCAGGTGGCGCAGCAGCTGCGTCCACGGGTGTCGGGACATATGTAAGGTGCGGGCTATGGCGCGCGGCCTTCTCCCAGCTCTCAACATGCGGGTGCAGATCCGTCAGAATGAATTTGACGGCGCCGCCTTGGTCCCCGGTCGGGACCGACGCCGGATGGCCGCGACTCTGAGCCGAACCCCGGGCGGCTACGGCTGCATAGCTGGACGCCGAGGACGAGGAAGCCGGCTTGTTGTCTGAAGAGGCGGGTGATGGGCTGGAATGCGTGGTGCTTAGCTGCTCGTTCAACGCTCGCTCGATGTATGGCGTCGGGCCGCCGGCCCCTGCGCAGAAGTCGATGTATGTGTATGCCGATACCGACGCGCCCAGCTCGCGCCGCAGGATGTTGGCGACTAGTGTTGCTGGGCTGCAGGGTTGGAGCAGAGGGACCCTCGTCGTCCACGCGTGCGTTAGACCTGCTTGCACGTATGCGCGGAGGAAGGCTGGGAACCTGTCATGAGAGGGGGGTGGTCAGTCGTGAGAATGAAATGAGTGACCGACTGCCCGGGACGGCCCGTCTCGTTTTGTAATTAGGTAGTGCAGACTAGATAGACGGATACATGGAGCCACTTGGCCGCTGGTGAATCGGCAGAGGCTAAGGAGAATCGGGCGCCGATATAGGCTTGTACTTTTGAATTGGGAGTCTGCATACCAGGACTGGTCGGCAATCTCGAAGAGATGCAGCCGCGGGATCCACGGGGCCATTCTTGCTTCTTAAGAAGAGACTGAGCTCCTGTAGGCCTCAATTGGTCGATTTAGGTACTGAATCTGGGGTCTTGGGGAGCGTCGAAGTCTGGTTGTTCTTAAAAGGATTGAAAAGGATATTCGCACTACATAGTATATGTAGGTAGCTTGTGTGATGAGACGGATCTACCGTCTGCGTAGGTCTGTGGTTTCCATGAAATATCCCGAGACGAAACGGAGGGCACGTCATTGCCACTGCCGCTACAACGGGGTGATGGACCCCTGCAGCATCCACTACCCTGCATGGGCTAGGCCTGAAACCTTTCGTATACTACGGACAGGTACGGAGTACTACCTATGTATGTCTCCTTAGCGTAGCACTTGTGGCTGGTAGTAAGGCTGAAACTATGGGTGCCTGTCTATTTCCATGATTCATCACCCTCTTTATTCACATGTTCCGAGACGTTGACTCCTTGAGATAGATTGAAGAGCGGGTAGTTATATTAATTAAAGCTGCAAACTTTCTTCAGTTCTTGTTACCCCCACTCATGCAGCTTGCCTTTGTCGATGTTTCGTGTATGAAATACCCAGTATTCCGAAGATACCTGATCGTACTTATGTTCCCGGTCGTGCGCGTGCCGAAGGATTATGACAATCTTCGTCGATCGATACAGCCTCCTATGGCTGGCGCTTATCTGCATACTCATAGTATACCAATTTTTGCTCCGAACACCGAGTATTCGTCGAAATGGTATACCTCTGAGGTATGTGTTCCCGAATCAAAACTAGACGGCCTTGTCTGCCACGTCTCACACTTACGGGTCTATAGGAAACCCCCAAACACACTTCCTATAGCGGGGAATGGCCTGCTATTCTTGCAAGATCGCCAGAAGCTCTTCTCGTGGTTCGTAAAATGCGAGAGGCAGTTTGGTCTCGAGACCTTTCAGATCACCGTGCCCACCCTTCATCCGGGTGTTGTCATCAACGACCCCAAAAACCTGGACTACGTCTTTAAGAATGAAGGCATGTTTGCGAAGGGCGATTTCGTCAAGCAGCGGTCCTGGGATCTCTTCGGGAATGGGATAATCAATGCCGACGGCGAGCTGTGGAAGGCGCAGAGAAAAGCAGGCTCTCATTTTCTCAACACGTCCAACCTTCGGGTCTTGACGGATGTTGCGCTCCCCCGGTACCTGAGTCATAGCGTCGGCCATCTGAGGACGCGGGTCAAGAGGGGCGAAATCGTCGACTTGCAGCTTATTTTCCATGAGATAACTAGCCTGTTGATGGGAAAGATGGCCTACGATATGGAAATGCACGCCGATGACGACTTTAGCACAGCATTCGATCATGCCTCCGGCGCTGTCGCAGAGCGTTTTCAGAATCCATTATGGTTCTTTACTGAGAATTTCACGGGCTCCAAGTTCAGGAAATCGCTGGCTGTTGTACGGCGGTTTGGGCTAGGTATTGTCAGCAATGCAGTAGATGGGCACCAAAAACCTCGCGAATCTCTAGCCCAGCTAGACGATGCCGACGGAAACAGACTCGACCAAGTGTCTGGTAGTTTAATCCAGTCTCTACTTGCGTCACTGGGCTCACAACACAAGCTAGTAGCGGATGCAGCGCTCACTTACCTAACGGCGGGGAGAGATACTACTGCACAAGCCTTAACGTGGTGTCTATATCTGCTAATGCAGAACAAGCCCATTATCGAGAAGATCAGGAAGGAAGTGCAAGGGGTACTTGAAACCCAGACTCTTGATTCTCAGCAGCTTGGCAGAAAGGGTGATGCCTCGTCTGCTGTCTTTGCTCCTACGTCGTTGCCCTATACGATGGCTGTTTTCTACGAGACTCTTCGCCTCTACCCTCCAATACCCTTTGAAATCAGGGAATGCGAACAAGCTACAAAATTGCCCGATGGGACTTTTCTCCCCGAGAAGGCCATCGTGCTATGGAGCTTATGGGCGATGAATCGGTCGAAAATAACCTGGGGCGGCGATGCTGATTTATTCAGACCTGAACGATGGCTCACCGAGAACGGCAAGCTCACTACAAAAAGCGCATCGGAATTTCCTGTTTTCTGTGAGTGTTTCTCTTGGGCCTTGATTAGTTATTTTATCGCTTGCCGCTGGGAAAAATTTACTAACACCTAGGATCTGAAGATGGTGGACAGAGGACCTGTCTTGGTAAGCGGATGGCTGAAATCATCGCCACCCAGGTCATTGCTACCATGGTTCTACTGTTCGACTTTTCACCGGCATATGAGGGTGAACGGGTCAGCAAAATCAGCCTTACACTCCCCATGAAGGATGGCCTTCCTTGCTACGTACAAGATAGAACTTAGGGGCATATCTAGAAGCGCGTCGAGCATGTGCTCCTTGTCTATCCTTTGTGTCAATTCCAACATCTACGCCATAAGCCAATTCTTGTGGGACGGACGGGCGGCATTTTTTATTATTCATGTAAGTGATCTTAATTGTGGCAGGCTATTGTTATCTCCGTGCGAAAAGCCTCCGATTGAACCCCAATGCTAGGCACCAACTACTTATTAACAGCTCACTAAGGTTGTGAAGTATCTCGGTGGAGAGTGCCACGAACACGATATCCGCGCAACAGATATTCTCTCTGATCAAGTCCTGCGGCTCGTCACGTGGAAGCGAGAACACAAGCATAGCTCCCCCTCTCCCCCAAATCAACTCTTCATTTGGGTACGAACAACTTTCTACCCTTATGGTCCTCGCAAAAGTTAGGGTCTTGAGACCACATATCTAGCATGTCCTTGAAGATCCGGGTGTCGATGCCTAGAGACTCGAGGAGCTCGATCCCACTGTATTTCTTGCCTCTCTCTATCACATTCTCCATAAGCCCCTTGAAGGTGGCCCTGTCGGAGAAGCGGCAGAAGTCGGTGAATACTATGCAGGCCTTAACCCATTGGTTTATGTGGTCGGCGTCGATCGAGCCAGACATCTGTCGCCACTCGAAAGTCTGGATATTCCCTCCTGTCTTACCCGCCGGTAAGAAGCGCTGGAACCCCACCGAACCTCTCTTGTGGGCGGCTCGGGATAGTGGTATTTTGTCACGCGCGCTTTGCATCAGTTTCGCAACTTCCTGGATACTGCTACAGGCCCAGATACGACGAAGCTGGGCCTGTCGAAGCTTACTCAAACCACCCTCCGGAACATATTCCGCCACCGTGTCCTGAGCCCCGCCGAGCGACCTCTTCTCCTCTTCTTCGAGGATTGCCTGCGATTTATTCGCTAACACGGAGCAGTTGTTTAAGCGAAAGCTGTACTTGTTGTTGAGACGGCTAGGGTGGTGAAGCTCCAAGATTGGCCTCTCCGTGAGCCAGTATAACATGGCAAACTTCTTGACTGTGAGAAGGCTGTGTTTAATTAGAGTCATTAGTCTTTATTTATGATAAAATATTCATAAGTTTCTAGGAGCTTGAGAGAGTAATATTAAGAGTAAAAAGAGTCATAATTAAGGCAACTTCCCTCCAGGGGTAGCAATAATCGACTGGGGAGTACTGACGTAAAGGGCTCGTCGCCACAACCAACGTGAACATGCACAGAGGTGGACTTGTTGAGGTGAATTCGAATGGTCTTAAGAACCCGACAGACATCTTTGATCTCCTGGGCGTAGTTATCGGAATTCATAACCGCAGATGTTAGCTCACAGTCAGTCCAGTGGTAGGGACCCTTAGCAGGTCCAGAACCGCTGTTCTTGCTGACAGTGGTCTCACGGCCCAGACGCCAAGTGTCATAGATCACCACGTTATCATGAGGAGAGTAAAAGTCGTCATCTTCTGTGGCGCGGAAGGGTATGTCTTCAAGCTGCTGTTGGAGAGTCTCCACTACAACATGCATGGTTAGGAATCTCGTCTTGAGCTCAATTTGCAAGTCTTTTAGAAGTGTAAAAAGTTGTTAAGACATGATTGCGACGCGAAAAATAGTCCTGGTTTTCTAAAAAAAAAAAAAAAGACTAAATAATGAAGAAAAGGACTCCACGAATCACTTACGGAGCTGGTTGCGCACATCTCTTGGGATGAGTTCTTCGTTGCTGGATGACCTGAACACATGCTGGTCCTTGATGTCAAGATCGGGATCTTCTGCATCGCTTGAGATAGATGGGACAAGGAATTCAATCTCAACCCCGCAAGTTAAGTTTCCCTCCCTGTCATCGTGAGCCTCGATCACTGCAGCACTCTGAATCAGTTATCGTCATTTGGGGCGTGGTTTGTGAAGGTCTCGGAAGCTCCTAGGCAGTGTCTTGGCCCAAAAAGAAAGCATATACTGTGAAAAATTGCCAGACAAACAACGCAACGGTTCCAAGAATTACTCACTCTCATCGATCTTCGGAATATACGACATATTCAGGTACGTATATTTGTAACTGAATGGGTGTACGGCGGTGTAGAACTCTAAGAGACCAGGAAGAATCCCGTGGTTGAAAGCTCTAAGAGGTGGCCGGGGCAAATATCTTTTGCGGAAAAATAATTCTTCGGGTCTAGAATCTGTCTGAAATAATGCGTTCGTTTGTTCTCTTATTTGGTCATCGACTGGCCGAATAATGTGATTGTGTTGGGGAAGGAACCGAGAAGCTACCACGTAGAGAGTTACGTAGTCGTGCAGGAAAGTTACACGGTAACAGGAAGGGAGAGATAATATTATCCCTTTTAATTAATTAACCACTTAGGGTTTTGATATATCACACCGAGTATGCTTTTTAGATGCGGCAGGAAGCATATTGTATGCAAGCTAATAGGGGCATCATTCCTACCTAAGTACCTAAAGTGGTACCTGGCCATCACCCAGACTGTCTACCCGTAGCAAACAATTAAGCAGGTTTTTGTGTTCATAATCTCAGACAAATCTCATATTCTACGCCATGTATCACCAATTAAAGTAGGCGATTTAGAGGTAAGCAACGGTGCACGTAACCTTGGCTGAACTCCCTGCCTACCTATATAGTATGCTTCCGTCACTAAGGTCCAGATATTACGCAATACAACCATTCACTTCAATTTTACGACTGCGCCTTGGCTCATCATAAAATCATGCCTTGGGGGTACTGCAATGCCCAAATTATAAAGCCAAAGGGCTGAATACTTTGTACTAGAGAAACCTATTGGCTTTTGTCCACTTCGTTGTCAGCAGGGGGAATGGGGGCGCCACCCCATCAGATCTACAAATCGAGCGCACAGACCATCTTCCAGATCAACAAGCCACACACCATCTCCTATGTACTTAGGTAGTCAATACCAAAAATATGACTGTCCTTCCAGATATACAGGTATGGACCGGAAGCTGCACCCGAAAAGTCGGATGTCTGGGGTAACTGTTTCAATGGCGAACTGTATCTTTTGACTAAATAAACCTCCTACACATCTAAGCCCAAGAGAGATAATACCGCACTGTTGGGTACCGGTAGTGCAAACGGGTGTAAGTACTACTACTTGCTCTCAAAGTAACCAATCAGAACCCGCTGCTAGTCCATGATGGGTTACTCATCATCACTTGGAGGTGATTACTTATAGCATCGATCTACCGTAATATTGCTTTAGATTTATCATTAATCCACCCATAACACCTAAATAACATAAATAAACGATGACCCAAAGTAACAGGGTTGCCATACCACGCGACAGGCGTGCTAAGTCAGCTCATTCCACCCCATCCTCAACAGATGAGGCTCGATGGCGGATCGTGCTCGCCCACACCCCAACAACCGAGTTTCTCTACGGCGTTCTCTCAACCGGTATATACTGCCGGACGAGCTGCCCATCGCGACGTCCGCGTCGCTCGAATGTGCGGTTCTTCGAGTCAGCGGCGAGCGCAGTAGCGGCCGGGTTCCGGGCGTGTCGGCGCTGCCGGCCTGAATCGACAGACTCGAGTCATGAGTCTCAGCAGGCTTCCGCGGAAAAGCAAGTGGAAACTGCGTGCGAGTATATCCGCCAGCGCAAGGGAGGAGTTCAGCTCTTAGAAATCGCAGCCCATGTCGGCCTATCGCCTCGCTACTTCCACGGCATGTTCAAACAAGTCATGGGCTCCACGCCTGGCGCGTATGCGGCGGTCGTCAGACGGGAGAATACAGGGCAGAGTTCTGTTCCCGAGACACCTGCTGCTTCGCTTTCGGATTATGGGCCGCATGTCCTCATCGACTTCGATAATAAGGCCGATATGGTAGATTTTGCTCCCATCAACAACAGTGCTGGCGGTGTGTCTTTCGTGGATTTTGATCAGATCGCCTATAACTGGCTTCCACAAGCCCTCGAGGGCTTCGACTGCCTCAATTTTGATCAAAATCCAATACCAGACTGGATCAATGACTGCGATTTGGACATGGCGAGGTTGTCGCAAACGAACGGCGAACCCATTGAAGCGCAGATGAATGCCTTTTCATCCGACTACGTGGATCCTTCGCTACTGAACACATGAACCGCACCTGCACCATCTTGAAATACAATTGTGTACAATAGTCAAAACTCATTATACGGGCGAGACCAAATTTTATTAACTAACCTGAAGCGTGACCGCCAACAGGCGTGACTTGAGGCAGACCGCTCACTATGGGACACCATTCCGACTATCTACAACCCAAACAAATATCCTCGAACTAGACAAGACTCGCATCCCGCTGCTCATTTAAATAGGCAAAGATGCCTTTTCAACCCGGACAGCGAAACAACCGGGCTTGGCATAGTGTACATGGCAATACTCCGCCGAGGTGTCATCGCCCAGCAATTGCTGGCACGTCTCCATCAGCCGCTCACCGTCCACGATCTCGAAACCCTGCATCATATGCTCCCCGTCATAGGAGCGGACAGCCAGGAGCCGCGTTCGTTGCTGCTCGGGGAGATATCCCCCAGATGCCGGAAATACGGCGGGCTCACAGGGCTTCGAATGGACGAAGATGGGCGACGCGCATCGGTAGGGGCTGTCGCCGAGGAAGGGATCGTAAGATATAAGCAGCATCTCCTCGCCAACCCGGCTGTCTTTTAGGCATCGTCGGCAGGGGACCGGGATGTCTGGCGTTTTCAGCACGGCGAGGGGCGATGATCGGTCCTCTGCGTAAGGCGCGGGCATGGCGCGGTACCGGAGGGTCTCGGGGATAAGTTGCTGCTGATTGCTGTGAGCTTCGTCTCTCAAGCTAGGCATTTGATAGTTTAATTACTTACAGCCATGGCAGGCTGGGAGCTGCTCAAAGTAGTTGTGGTAGTCATTTTTCTAGATATATCTCAATGAATGTCTCTTGAATTTTCGTAGGATCTTGATTGAGTGTAACCTGTTGAGTTAGAATGTTTTTTCGACGAAGGAGAGCGACCTAGATGCTCTTATATTCCTGCCTCAAGTCCGTTGATGCCTTCCATGTCCTATTAGTTGCTATTGAAATGACCAATAAACCGTAGCTAGTGGGCCTTGCTGTGGAAGTGGCCTATGATGGGGAAATACTATGACCAGAGCCCCTGAGATTATGACTCGGATGAGATTGCTACGCGTTATTATCCCCTGACTCCTGGTTAGATTCAAACTGGGTAGGACGCATACGGAATGTGAAATGAGCTTACGATGTATGCGCCTCATCTCTCTATCTCACACTTCTCGCCTCATGTCTAATCTCCTTTCATGTACCTGATATCCGGCGTCATATTCGAATTACCGTCAAGTCACAATATGAAAGAAGACAGACAATTAACTTGCGTTTGATGACGCACTAGGTATAGGGAATCTCGTTGGGACTGTATTTTGATACATAAGTCGAGTTGTGACAGCTTGCATACGTCTCACTTCTAACAGGTCACGGCCATCGTCATAGAGAATGCCGATCCATTATTAGTCCAGTTTGCTTACTTACTAAATGCCTTATTTAACCCGGGGCCCGAAACTCACACACCGCTTCAAGATGCCAACATCCCGGTGGTATGGGTACGTCCTATCCGCTATATACGAGATCACGGGTGACTAATGACCAAGAATCATTGTTTGCGTAAGCAAGCACGCTATCGAAAGCTCGAACAGGCTATAATCGATCCAAAAGTGGCTTTCTCATGAAAGTAAACGCCAGTATTGTTCAGCTGTGACGAAGCTTAATGGTTGGCGATAACAAGGCGCTTGAATGTCAGAAAAGATGGCGGCCCCCGCATTACTCCCGCATCCGATCCGTCTTTCTCCCCTCGAAGGATTCATGCCGCGTGGATACGTGCGCCAGATATACTGCTTCCCGACCTCGAATCTTTTGGCGATTAGTACCTTATCGCGGGGGCTAGCCGGGCTAGCTCGAGATGTGCCATGTGTTCTCTCGCGAATCGTTATCGACAAATCGGGGACAGGTTCGGCTGTTGCGGTAAGCACACAATGCCATGATCCCGAGGACATCTTCTCATCGCGCGACCTCTCCGACTCCATCAACTATGCTACGCTCAAAGCCGAATACTTTCCGCCTGGGGCCTTTCTGGCCCCGGGTATAATCCCGCCAGACACGCTCCCACCGTACCCAGCTTCGCCAGCTGTGTTTCTCGCCCGCGCGTCGCTCGTCAAGGGAGGATTAATCCTGTGCGTAGCAGTGCATCACGTCGTGATCGACATCACGGGGTTCGATGTGCTGCTGAAAATCTGGGCAGCGCACTGTCGCGCCGGTTCCTCGCGAGACATAGGGTTCGATGCGAGCTGGATAGACCGGAGTCCTCTCTTTTCAGCGTCTAGTTCCCCTAAACTCGCATCGATGCCGAAACTCTTACATATCAGGAGCCCTGAAGAATCGGCGCGGCTAGCTGGTCGAGCGCGGGTATCAGGAACCGGACAGAGAGACTACCAAACCGGGATCTTTTATTTCCCGCATCAACAGCTACGAGCGCTCAAGGATGCCGTGAACACGTACATCGCGTCCCAGGAACCAGGGTCGTGGGTATCTACAAGTAACATCTTGTCATCCCTGCTATGGAGTGCAATCCTCGAAGCTGAGGGAAACCCTACTCCCCTCGGTACCGATGAGGTGGCGACTCATACCGACGAACGAATTAGCACGCTATCATTCCCCGTGCAGTTCCGCTCCATACTTAACCCGCCGCTCCCACGAGACTTCCTAGGCGCGGCGTTCCTAATGACGAGTGCGAAAGTCCTGTACAGTGACATATGTCTTATCTCCCGCCCCGGCCCCAACTCTGAAGCCGCAACCCAAGATCAAAAGGCGAAATTGGAATCCCAGGCACCAGAGATAGCAGTCAACTCGGTTGATATCCCGGCACTCGCAAGAGTTGCGCTCGCGATCAGGAAGTCTACACAAGACCTGGATGATGCAGCCGTGCGCCAGGTGTTAGCATACCTCGAGGCGCACATGAACATAAACTTGGAAGCGCCTCTTATCCTAGGGCCACCTAGGATTAATGCTGGAGGCAGCGGGACATCTGTTGTTTCGTGGGCAGATCAACACGTCTACGAATTTGACTGGGGTGATGCCATCGGTCGCTGTGATACAGTGCGGTTGCCGAAGATGGGGTATAAGAGGGACCCCATCGTGCTGCCGCGTGTGCCTAATCGTAATGGGGACAATGGCGGACTAGAGGTCGTTATGAGTTACGAGGGAAACATTATGCAGAAGCTGATAGAAGGTCGTATCATGAGACGATTTGCTATATTGCGATGCTTGTCATGATGCTCACCCCCGGTAGTTCTATAGACGAATCTATCCTCTCAAGTGCTGTTTTACACTGTTCTTATTTTTACAGGATGCAGACGCTAGCCTTTTTATGCTGCACAATAATTCCAGGTTACACTTTAGTAACATATCGCTGCGAGACCAAACTCTTCATCGCTACTCTGATGCGGTTTCTCGTCATGCCTGACTCGCGGGTGTCTCCGGTGCGGTTGTCTCCGGTCGGAAGAAATGAGAAGGGCCATACCACAAACCCTTCAAGAAATAGTTCCAGTAGACGAAAGGCTAATGTCACGTTAGCTCGAAACTGCAGGAGGGGTATTTCAGGGACTCTAATCTGCCAGTACTTACGAAAATATTCTTCTTCAGATAGTAGTACAATGCACTGGGGGTTTCTTGGCCGCCGAGGATATTAGCAAACGTCTCTTTAGGCACACCACCGTACTTGAACTCGCAGAGCATGAGTTCATTATGCCCCGTCAAAAGTGGGCAGCTCGCGTAGCCGTCGTAGCCGGCCTTGAGCTCCTTGCCGGCCATTGTAGCCAGGAGATTGTCGATCATGACAGGGACTTGCGCTGTGATAGCAGCGGCCGTCTTACTGTTCGGCAAGCTCGACGCGTCGCCTATCGAGAAGATGTTCTTATACTTGTTATGCTGCGTCGTGGATTTGTGGACATCAACCCAGCCGGCCGAATCAGCTGCAGGGAGGATAAGTATGAGCTTAGATCGATACAGCTTATTGTGCATGAAACTAAGTAAACTCACCAATCTTCGACTTGGCGACCCAGTCCCACGGCTTCTGTGGAGGGACTACGTGCAAGAAGCCGAATTCTCTCTGCACGGAGGAGTCTCCAGCTAGGTTTTTGAAAGTGGCTACTTTCTTCTCCGCGTCGATGGCGACAAGGTTGTGTTGGAACAAGCCTTCAACTTTGCGCTCTTTCCGCAGGGCTTCTAAGACTTGGGAATACTTCGGCACCGCAAACATAGCTACAATCTTGTTAGCATGCATTGCTAACATTAAAAAGGCCGTTGAAGACCCTACCAGGAGCACCAGTTGCAAAGGTGATATCGATATTATCCCGCACACCATCCCGCTGCCACTGCGAGAGGGCCATCCACATAATCTTCTGGGGTGCGCCAGCACATTTTATGATACCCGCAGGCTGAGTGAAGATCGCAGGTCCTTTCTTGAAGGCTTGGATGTTCCGCCAGACCTGTTCGACAGTCTTTTCAGAGTAAATGGACGATACTTGGCTGGCGGGGTCCTGGAGGGCTTCTTGAAGGCCCGAGATACCAGCAAAGTTGGTCTCGAGGCCAGGCGCAACAATCAAGTAGTCGTACGAGACGTCGACTCCCTCCGACGTCTTGACGGCATTGTTCTCTGGGTCAAACGTAGAAACCCGCAAGGGATAGTGCTTCACCCCGTCTGGGATTACATGAGAAAGGGGTTTCTGGATATCGTCTAATGACTTCAGGCCCGAGCCCACGAGCGTCCAACCAGGCTGTCGCACGGTTAGAATAGGTCCATTATTGTATTATAAAGGATTCTTTTTTTTGGTTTCGTTTTGTTTTGTTTTATTGGGGTAGTCGGCGGCTCACCTGGTAATGATGTGCCTGGGCGGGGTCTAGAATGGCAATGTCCTTCTTTTCAAGCCCTAGAGAACGTTGCAGCTGCGCGGCCGCAGTGACACCAGCTGTTCCAGCCCCAACGATGACCACGCGATGATGCGCCTTTGCTGGTATTGATGTCGCGTACGTTCTGGCAAACACCCTGCCAGGGGCTCGGGCCAAGAGACGTGGGGCGGCGGTAGCCATGGTTGGTTGGTGTATGGCGGGAGCAATGGCTCACAAATCACAACCAGCGTCACCTGCTCAGAATAAAACCCAATAAAATGTCTCTATATTCCAGCTATCACCAGTCCAATAAGATTCTCGACTCGGTTTTAGACTATGCGCTCAATTGACTGACCACTCTACCTCTACAGATTTTATGACACGACACTACAACCTCCGAACTAGGCTAGTCACGTGAAATCACGCCATAGACATCTGTTTCTATATTAATAATTATTCGCGGTCCCCACTCTTCCTGCTCATCCTTCATCCTTCTTGAGCATACATATAACGAAAACACATTAAGAGACGGAGAACTAACAAAAAGGAGACAAAAAGGAGACAAAACATTAATATGATTTCGCCCGGACTTGAACCGGAGACCTTCAGTGTTATATATATTTGTAGATATATGTTAGACTGACGTGATAACCAACTACACCACGAAACCACGGGAGACCATCACAATCTAGTGTCGTGATGGATTGATGCCGGTTGGCGGTTTGTCGCGCACCATATCAAACGGGATGCGCTGAAGCCGCGCCACCAAGCTTAGCGCGGACCTATTGTACTGTAAATAGCCGGGACTAGACTAAAACTGGCCTTAGCGCAAGACCGAGGTGAAAACTAGTTCTGGTGTGATTTGTGATTTGGACAACACTCTTCATCAACCATAATTCAATAACTGCACTATGGTGAAGTCTGCCTAATATCAACACTCCTGAGCAACGACTTCTCCAATTTCTAGCAGCTTACCTTTCTCTTCTTCCTTTGAATGCTTATGAGTACCCATAGTATCACAGGATAGTTCGTAATGAGTAACGGTCAGCTCAGACAGGCTTTACGCCGCCAACCGCCGAACCTGCCGCTTTACACTGTCTCAGCGGATTCTCAAATAAGGCCCTAGTCTCATCAAGACTTTATCTAGCATTCGAGAGCATGACTCTTGATAATGTTGCGATTTCTTAGCTGGAGCACGTACTAAGTAGAGTAATACTTACACCCACCAACTACTAAGGCGAGAGTGAAGTGCTCACACGATTTTTACTACAAGATTGGGCATAGCTGTACCAGTGACAAGTCGTAAGACCACTTAGGCACCGCTGGGTCGCATTCTTACTAGACCTCTAACTGCTTAGCAGCGTACATCTTTAGCATCGAAGGACTTCTTCTCAGCTATTAGGTTCCATAGTCTGCGCTCTGTCGAGCAAAGCAGCTACACGATCTAATAATCCTCAAGCTCAGCGATATATCCTCTAAACTTACGATAGCCCGGAGAATAACGACAGGAGCAACTTCGCCATAGTCATAAGTCACAGTACGGAAGGTGTCTCGGATATGAACCGCCGAAGCACTCCGGTTGTCTCGCTAGGAATGCACCAACTTATCCTACCTTGAAGGCGTCAGGGGGATTGGCATCTTAGCAGACCGCCCAGACGTAGGCGCACAGTGCCTAGTAATGCATGGGAACAGGCGACAAGTTGACCAACATATCAGTCAACACAATCAGACGGCCCCGATTCTGCGCCGCGAAGACGACAACCGCAACAGCTTGGTAGAAGTTCGAATGGCCATCAGGCCAGACGTTCGAATCTAGCCGCATAGCGCCTGTAGCTATGAAGGGCGTTAAACAGTTGAATGCCGAGTTTTTGGAGCAGAGCCAGTGATTGCCATACCGGATTGTCACAAGGGCTTATGTAGAGCTTGGAATAATATTCATTTAAGAGTAATAATCTTTTAATGCAGTCAAGGGGTCCATGTAGATCTCTGGACCCCCTTTTTGGAGGCGGGCGAATCGCAGTCCTTATGTGCGAATAGCCTCGCCCAAAGTCAGCGACCAAATCGCCGACTTCTCAAAATATCCGACTGCATTTTCGTGCTGCATTTTCGTGAAGCAAACTGTCTCAGTCTTCGGAAGAAACCAGATCATGTCTTCCGAACTGATCTGATTTCACCCGAACCTCGTATCGGTAGTTTGCCGCCTTGCATAGACTATTTACAGAATATCGGGTGTCCCAAACCCTCTTACCCATACGTGTGACACGGATGATATCCGGCCATCGCAAAGAAGTCATCCCGAGTTGCCGCCAGTGCAACAAGGGTTTGTAACCAACGACTTGGCCCCCTATTCGGCCCGGTGGGAGATCTGCAGTCTACACGTCCGAATAGACTCGCACCTAGTTGCCGACCTCGCGTCTTCGTGCTTTCTCGCTTTTATATATCTATCTCAGATGATTAGACAATACACGGGTAAGCCGGGAGCTGAACCATTGCACAGCCTTACACTCATATGGCTCTATACAGGTTCCAGTCTCTACGCATGATAGGTACGGATAGCAAACTGTACAACTGCCGGTTGTGCCACGCTCGATACCTCCAAAACGTTGCCGATGAGGAGGAATGTTAACAATTGGCTTGTAATGACTGCCGTAGTTGACATTGTCAAGTGACTATGGTTTGAAGTCGATAAGATAATAACTATCTCTAGCGTCATATTCTCTACATGTGTTGATAAGTCGTTGAAGTCGTGAAGTGAGGACCAGCAAAGTGTTCATGCAGGACCTTGGGTAAGGATGTGTCGGGAGATGCCCACTCAAGATGATCGTTAGAATTGACAGCTTTTACTCTGCCGATTTACGGGGATTGTTGCGAGGCACGAGGTTCACAGTAACGGTCCCCGTTAACGCCAACACGGCGATAACCCACTTCTTGGGAAGCATTTTAATCGGCAACCAATTATAGGGGATGCCGAGAACATGCGTCTTAGATGTGAACCATCGGCAGTATAATTCGGTGTCTATAATTGTCTTATATGCAGCAGCATGTCCCGCCCAATCGTGAGAGAGAGACCTTCTCGACATCGCATCTCGAGAGGTTCATCCTGGCAATGATCCAACGCGTGAGATTGGCTATGGCGTTTCTGGATAACATTTTCGAAAGGCTCTATAAAATATAATCTCCAAAGCCGTTGATGTCGAGATACATAAGAGGGGTAACGGTTGAGATAGTATAGTATAGATAAGCACTTAATATCAACCTCACAACCGTGGTGCTAGTATTGACGACCAAGAAAATCGGAAATCTGTTATAACAGGTTTATAGCGAATTCGAGCAAAAGGTTATCCGGTAAGATCAAGCTTTTCCATCAAGTCTTTATTAGTTTCTTTTCAGGTTGTCTTAAAGCTACCCAGGCACAAAAGAGCGCATAGGTAGTAGTACCGTTATATTTCCATATACTATCTTACCGTTCTAACTAACGCGCTGAGATATCAACAAAACCCTAGAATCAAGAACATAGACTAAATGAACAACACACTGTCGAGACTTAGACGTCGTCACGCTGCAGAGGCAGCCTCAGCACTGTATGCTAATCGCGAAACACTATTTCTTGCCTGCGCGATTAAAGGTTAGACGCTTCGAGGTTATTATACGGAATGACTGCTCATGATTACTCAACACTATCTCTTCTATCATCAAAGTCTCAATTTAAGCTTCAACTTAGCCGTGTTGTTGATTAGCTCCTATTAATGACGTCAGAGTTTCCTCCTGTAAGCATTGTACTTCTCTATCTATGAGTTGGAGTGGCCTAATAATGCTGACTTTATTCTCACTATGACTAAGGTAGTGAAGTGAAGCTTGCGATAGCAGTTATTTCTCTCATAAGCCCTTCGAAGATTCCGCTGAATTCTAAGTGCGGTAGACCGGACATGGTTCGTTTGACTGGTAGCCACAGTACCACATGCATGAAGCCCAACTCTCCCTATTCCAGTCATGAGATCTCCATCTCTCTCTCTCAACGCTGGACGAAATAGCGAAGGCGACGCTACATCACATTAGGAGTAGTGCATACATAATTCAATAAGCACCCCAGAAACACCCCACGGGGTTGGACCTGCCAATCTAGTTCTACAACATCACCAATTCCGGCCACAACAACAACCCAGCACTATACAAGATTGCAGGGGCTTAGAATTATCAAGTACCGTTATATAATATCCCCAAGTGGTATGATAACTCTTATAGTACCAGAACGCGCATTATGTAGATGTAATTGGAATTACCTAATGATAGTGCATTGGGTCCCTCATGCTGTTATCAACCAGACCCCTAGCTACGGACCTACATATGTCGGCATCTAACGTCCAATTGGCATAGGAGGGTCTATAATACTACCTACCTAAGCACTGTAGCAACGGGATGAAGTGGTATCGCCACTTTTCTTGACCGAGCCTATCACTGCGCAGTTTAGTCGTCTCGGGTTCAGGCGGTCCCGCTGTCCATGTTACAAAATGTAGGTTAGGGCTCTTGAGGTGACGGTGTACATGCGGTATAGGAGGTCCAAGGGAATAGGTACAGTTACATGACTGCCTATCTCGCTCTGTAATACTATAATGCACACGTGCTCTCGACGCAAATAGCTAACTGTATGTCTCTAAAGAATATCATGTCTTTTAATCTTCGGGTTCATTATTTACTTGAGTTATGGTATTCCCGCGGAGTTCAGTGTCCTAGGTACTGCGCCCAGCTCAGCTGAAAGGTCCAGGGCCGGTAGGCAGTAGGTGATGCATAGGCCAAGTTTCCAGCGCTGCAATACGAATATAACTTAAAATTCCGAACGCTATATTACAAGGGTTGTAAAATAAAGCCCAATGATAGACGTCCGCACACCACGGATTTCGTCGATTCGCGCCTTCGCGTCTTCACGCCATGACGCCGTCACCATCCGAGGTGTGATATGATGACCACCCGACCCTCCGATTCCCCGCCCGTTCAGTGTCCGGAATTGGGGCCAGATGAAACGTCAACGTTGAGAGCAGCTATAGGCGATCGATCCCGTGAATATGCACGGGAAGGGGGCCTACACACGTTCCCCAACGGACGCGGACGTTCAGCTACGCCCGTCTCCATCGTTGGATGATCGGCATCGTCGTCATACAACGAGGTGTTTCGGTCTATCATATGTTCGCGAGGTGGTAACTTTCTACGTGGAAAATAGATATAAACTCACACTGCCGTTGTACGAGAGGATATGAACATTATCTGCATTGCGTCTCAAACACATCCGGTCTAGAATAGCTCTACCAAAATGAACGAGTCACTCCTATTCAACTTTGGTTTCACCTCGATGGAGGAGGACTGGAGCCCACGGGCTCTACTGTCTGTCCCTCACGTCCTTGGTATCATCTTGGTGCTTTCAACAGCGTATGCCTGGGCCACGTCTAATCCCAGCTTGAAGAAACTTCCTTACGTTAATCCTTCCAATTTCTTCTCCAAGGCTCAAGTCAAGGTAAGCCAGCAGTGAAAGATCGAATATCGAGTAAGTGTCTGACATGCATTGTATAGCGTGAGTACAGGGACTCGGCGAATGATATCACGGCGAAGGCCAGAAAGGAATATCCTAACCGGCCGTACCGAATGACCACCGAGTACGGAGAGGTCGTCATGCTACAGTCCGAATCGTTCCACGATGTTCGCAATAACCCAAACCTCAGCTTTTTCGGAACGTTTACTCAAGTAAGTATTAATCGGTGGGCTTCACGCGCCACACTATCAGCTAACGAAACTCTCTGCTTTATAGGAGCGCATTTGCGAGATCCCAGGCTTTGAACCCCTCGCGGCACTCGGGCACTCTGGCCAACTTGTGCAGATTATAGCTAGAAAGCAGTTAACCAAGATGCTCAGTAAGCGCGATCTATCCTTGGTATCGAGGTCGGCCTTACTGAATTATTGCAGCCCAGGTCACAGCGCCACTATCCGAAGAAATTGCCCATGCCATCACTCTCAATTTTCAGCAAGCCGCTGGTCAGTGACTCATGATCATCCATAATTCCCATCATATGAGACTCATTCGTATAGATTGGAGCGAAATCGCCATCAGGCCTGCTATACTGGACATAACTGCCCGCATGTCATCTCGGGTGTTCTTGGGAGAGGAGCTCGCTCGAGACGACGAATGGCTACGAATCACGAAGAACTACACGGTTGACGCAGTCGAGGCGGTGTTTAAGCTCCAAAAGTATCCGGTCAACCTGCGACCGTACATCGGCCGGTTCTTCCCAGAATGCAAACGAGTTCATGCCTACTACAAACGTACAAAGGATGTAATCAACCCCATCTTAAAGAAGAGGCAGGATATGAAACGAGCCGCTTTAACAGCTGGTCAGCCAGCCCCAGTGTTCAACGATGCGCTAGAATGGATCGAACAAGAGTCGAAAGCGTTCAGCTCCGGAGACGACGTTGTATCGTTCCAATTGATACTATCCGTCGTGGCGATTTCGACGACAGCGGATTTACTCCAGTCAGTTTTGATTGACCTTATTCAGCATCCAGAGTCTATGCAGGCGGTCCGCGAAGAGATCGTTCGCATTTTGGGACAAGAAGGTTGGAAGAAATCGGCCCTCTACAACATGAAATTGCTGGATAGTGTAATCAAGGAGACTCAGCGTATCAAACCAATCTTCACTGGTAAGTCAACATTTCCAGAGCCCCGCATAGTTCTTGCAAAGGGTTGATGAGGTCTGGATCAATAGCCATGCGCCGTTCCGTAGACGCCGACATCGTACTACCAGATGGCACTCTTGTCAAGAAAGGCTCCCGTATCCACATCGACACGCATCGAATGGCAGACCCGGAGGTTTACGAAAGCCCGGAGGTGTGGAAGGGCGATCGCTTTCTGGAACTCCGGTCGCAGCCTGGCAAGGAGAATTTGGCGCAATTGGTCGCTACCAGCGTCGACCACTTGGGGTTTGGGCATGGTGAACATGCGTGCCCAGGACGCTTCTTCGCTTCCCATGAAGTGAAGATATCCCTCTGCCATCTGCTAATGAAGTATGACTGGGAATTGGCACCAGAGACAAATACCAATTTTATGGTCAGTGGGTTCAGCCAGAGAGCGAACATGGGCACCAAGGTGCTGTATCGAAAGAGACAGTCGATGGAGCTCGATATCGACTCGATCTAGGATAGGGGCTACATGATGTAGCGAGAAACACACAACTAAGCTACTATGTATCCCTAGCAAGCATATGGGGGAGTCTCATTGTGTACAAATGATGGCGGATATCGAGGGAATTGCAGGTAATTGGAGGGTCAATCCTAGGTAGTATGCATTCTGTCTCACTGTTGTAGGTCAAGGGTCTTGGGTACTTCAATAAAAGCGAATATGAAGTTCAGTTATTTCCAAAGTTGGTTAGACTCATCTAGTGCGTGAATAGTGCTCCGGTACGGTAAGGATTTCATAACGCTAACAGAGATTTTGGGTCGCATTTGATTTAGCTCGCTGCAATAAGCGCTAAATCCCGCCGAAGCAGATGCTGGAAATATTTTGATACATGAGCAGTTTTTTAAGATTCAAAACTGGTAACAGAAGTAGGTAGACACGAAAGGCATTACTTGAGGGAGGCTGTAGCAAAGCGGACAATATGTTGTTCCCTCTCGGCCTGTTGTCGTTCGCCCTCGGTGTGGCTGCTACTTGTACATCGCACGCTTCCTCGGTCCAGCTTTTCATCGACTTCGACGGGACGATTGTTACATCTGATGCATAGTGAGTAATTCTCGGGGTCCTTTTTTTTTTTTTTTTTTTTTTTTTTTTTTTTTTTCATTCTTTCGTGTTTAGCAATTTTTCAGAGTATAGAGGATCCTTATCGAGTCAAATCATATGCTACGAGTTTCTTAGTGAAGACGATACTCAATGGTGAAAATTGACCCTAGGTGTTGTAGTACAACCTTGGCAACGGCGGCCTATGCCACCCTACCAAGCAACAGCTCAGTTCTGCCATGGGATAAGATTGAAGAGATTTACGAGCAGCGCGCCGACGCCGCAGCGGCCGCACTCCCGCAGCCATCATCGCTAGCAAGTGCAATTGCGCACGCCAATGACGCATCACTCCGCGATGTGGAGGTATGGTCGTTCAACTGGGTCAAGGGAATGGGCCTCTTCGAGACGGCAAAGGCGGATAAGCTTGTGAGGTATGCCCGGAACCAGACCTTACGCAGCGGTTGGTGCCCATTCGCGCGAGCGGCGCAAAAGAATGGCGTTCGTATCCATGTCGTAAGCCTCAACTGGTCGCCGTCGTGGGTCCGGCTTGTTCTGCAAGAGGCATCATCATGTCCCGAAGTGGTTGCACATATCGCTACGTATAGTCCTGAGATCCTCCCCAAGAGAGTCCTGCCTATCTCAGCTTTGAACCACAACGTTTCGCTCTTCTCTGGCGGGGACAAAACGGTGCTCGTGACGAATCTTCTTAACAAAGTTCCAACGGGGAAGAAACAGAAGGTTGTCTTTATATCCGACGGTAAGGCCGACTTGCAGCCGCTCTGGGAGACTCCCACAAACGTGGGGATCGTGGCCGGTTACGAAAATAGCGCTGCTCGGACATTCAAACAGTACAATGTGGGTGTATGGGAGGCGCGTGAGGGTTGGAAAGGCTTCACAGGCGAGAAGACGAACACGGTGTATGGCTTTGACGACTGGGTTGACGTCGCGAGGTTGTTATGGCCATAATCCAATGATAGCGCCTGAAGGTTAAGTCTGTTGTACATTAATGATAATAAGTAGAGTCGCTTATCGCCGAATTCTTGTTTGCTCTCCACTTTCTTCGAGGTTCGTTCTAGAAAGTAGGTGAGAGTCCTATAAACGCCTTTGAGAAGAGCCTTTGGTCGGTCGATCTTCCATTAACCCGAATACAATAATTAGAAGTTGTGTGATTGTAGCCATAGTTTGCGCTTCTGCTTCAAAACGGCGTGAACAAGTCGTAGTGCGACGCCGGCTATCCTAGAAGGTAGTCCCTTTAAACGTTGTTAGAAGTGTCTATATAGCTAGTTACCTTAACCATTAAAGAGCCCATAGTGTCAATCTAATGCGCGCAGAATTTGCCGATATCCTCACACAAGTTGTAGTGAGCTACTCACCCTTTCACGCGAATTAAAATCATCCATTTCAACATACCAGAGTTTTATCTCACTTGCACGCTATGAGAAGAGCAGTTCCTCAACGAGCCCAAAAGGCGACAATCTCGTCAAAATCTTCCGTCGTCAGGTCCTTCACATCTCGATTTTCCTTAGTAATCTCTTTTCTCAAGCGACCGGCAACTCTGAGGGCAATGGCGGCCTTTTGTGCCTTGCCTGTTGCCTGAAACAATTTCCCCTTCAAAAACGTGGTGCGAGCGATCTCGTTCTTATGCGCACTTGGATCCACCGACCAGATCTCCAGCGCCTCGTTGATCGCGGTTCTAAGAGAAGTCAGGGAATCACTAGTTATCAAATTGAACGTGGTAAAGCTCACATGGCCTCCTCGTTCCTACCCAAGCGGATAAGGTGTTCTGATATTTTATGTGCGACGTTTGCAGTATAGAAGTCTCTCTCCCCCACTGTAGCACGCATGTGGTCCAACGCTCTTTGGTGGTATTCGAAACTCTGGTCCCATTGGTCTTGCGCGGCACGGAGGTTCCCAAGTGCATAAAGGATCAGGCCAGTTCGGACAGATTCTCTATCATTTTTACCTAAAGCCTTTTCTCTCCCTGCCAGACTGTCAAGAAGAAGGGTATTGCACTCTTCAAGCTTACCTTGCGCAAGAAGACCCCAGCTCAGATTAGCCTCGCCGGATCGAGGAACATAGTTACCGAGTGCTTTGCGTATCCGTAGCGCCTCCTTAAGGTCGGCTTCGCCTTCTTCGTACCGTCTGTCCTGGATCCGTGAGATTCCTCGCTCAGCGTAGGCGAGATATAATCTTTCATCAGCAGTTCCCAGCTCTCTGCAGATCTTAAAGACTAAATCGAATGAACGCTCCTTATAAATACGGCTTGCCTCAAAGTCACTGGCATCCATTGCTATAGCGCCCAGGCAGAAATATATATCTGCAAGTAGGGCGTCCCGATCTGCGTGGTTTGAGGACTCGCAGATACTACGAGCAGTTTCGAAGAAGCCGTCGAAGTCTCTTGTTCGTCCGCGCTCTTTCTGATACCTGGGACTATTAGACTATGTATCAGATGAAGGTTTTTAGTCTCCTATACGCACCATGCAGCCTCGTTCAGTAATTTCGCAAATTGCAACTTAGTAGCTTCACTAAGATCTGAAATTGTTGACCAGAGTTGATGTATTCTGAGAACATGGGGGTAAATTGCCGCACAAATAGGCCACCTCCCCACGTGCAGCCTGCCACCACTCGATTTAGGCTGGGGCAGTTCCGGCGCTTTCGACGGTTTCGGCATTGCCGATGGCCAGTCTGCCCAAAGAACTCGGACAATTTGGTCAAAAATCGCTCGCTTTTTGGTAGTATCCATTGTCGCTAAGATCGCATCCTGTACAATACGGTGAACCGACACCTGTTTTTTTTGTTTGTCTCTCTGGACTAGGGAAGACTGAAGAAGATCGGCTCGAGCATCCATATAGTTGCTCTTCTTGAATTGTTCCCCACTGCGAAGCATATCCCCAGATGCTACCACCAGCAAATCTTCTTCGACGGCATCTGGGTCAAGAAAGGAAATTAACTCTAGCAGTTGTCGGGCCTGGGGCTTCAATTTCTCAAATGCCCAAACGGTTGAGAGAGAGTAACGATAGGTGATCAAATTAGTATCAAACTTCGTCGAATAAAGACTAGCATGTTCTTCATGGTCTGTATATAGCTCCCAGAACTCTGACAAGGTGAGGTCTTGTCGGCGGATGATACCCGCCATCTGGGAGATAGCAAGGGGAACACCACCAAGTGCATCTGCAATTTTTTGGGCAGTGTCATTCTCCGATTCATTAGAGATGGGGGTGAGATGATTGAACAAGGACAGGCTGTCTTGTTGGGTCAGCGGACCGAGATCCAGACCTGAAGGTTTTCTAATGAACATGCTGCGGGCATCAAAATAGTTAGTTGAGATCTCAAAGTCCGACATAGTAAAACTTGCTAGACCGTACGAAACAAGGAGGCTAAGGGATCAGGCATCGAAGTTTGTATACACACCTCTTAGCTAATGGATCACGGCTGGTTATAAGGATTGATCCACTGCCTTGCGGCCAGTAATCCGCCAGGATCATAGGGTCATCCGCGTTGTCAAATATGAGTAGCCATGTCGCTTCTATGCTTGACTGGCTTGGTTGATTAAGATCCTCAGATGCGGATAGATGCTTTCGGGGATTAGATAGCCACCCTTTGACAATTTCTCTGCTTACCACCTGGCTCTTGCATTCAGATGAATCCTCGAGCCCAAGAGCTAACGAAATTTGCTGATAGTGGTGATCGAGCTTCGCAACTTCATCCGCTAAAACCCAGAACACTGCATCAAATGAGTCCCTGTGCCGCCGGGCAAATTCGCGGGCTATTTCCGTCTTCCCAATTCCTCCAAACCCGCAAAGCGCAAATTGTCGCACGGCGCCACCCGATGCAGTCACTGCATTCTTTGAAGGTAGCAGCTCAGCTGCAATATGCTTCAAGATGTCTTCGCGGCCACAGAAATCATTATTCGCCACATGCGTATTAAGAAGAAAACACGGTAGGTGAAGTGTTTTTCGTGTTTCAGCATTTGGCGTTATGGGGTACACCAACTCAAACCCAGCAAGAGACGTATCTTCCGTCGCTCTGTTTGACGGCCATTCAGTAGGTTCCAAGTAATCAACTAATATATATTATTATGGTGACTTGGCGAAGCATGGACTCGATCTTACCTCGTTGCGGAATTTCACTCATAGTGGGTGAGTAGGCGCTCATTGTTGCATACTGATATTCCTCTAAAATCATCAGCATCGGCTTCTCGCTTGTTAGGGTCTACATGACATACGATCCTCATATCGAAGTGCCACGAGATTCACGGCGTCCCGTAAAGTCTCACGGATAAACTTGTTGAACTCAAGCAACCCTTCGCCACCGAGACTCCTTGTAAAAAAGCAGGCGTCGTGATGGTTAACATTGAGACCAATAACTGTCTCCATTGGGGAATGAGTTGAACATGCTTCACGATTGACCAACTAAACATTCAAATTAGAAGCTTATCGCTTCGCAAAGGATTTTGGGACCGCCTACTTGCTGGTATTTTGGGCGCAATGGCGCTGAAGTGTTTTTGGTCTCTCTCAGCTCATAGGCAGATAGAATGGGGGTACGAAGCGAGATGCCTTCGAATCTGTCTGCGAGGTCGAGCAGGATGGCACCTTCTTGCTCGACACTGGCATGTGGAACTTTCAGGCCTTTGCCGGTTGTTGCTTCTAAAATGTCCCTGAATCGCAAGAAGCTCGTTGCCTTGTCGACATAACGATGAGGAGTGCTTAGGAATATAACGCCGGCTATAGCGTGGATAGTTGATTGATATCGAGAAAACTGTTTATTAGCTACACACAAAGCCTGCTTGACTACAATGCCCCCCAAGCTATGACAGACTATAACAATTGGCTTGCTGTTGAACTAGTGGAAGTTCGTTAGCAAGCAAGCAACGAATGGAGATGATTTCATTTACCAGATCTGCAGTTGACTGTGATTGTACTTCGCTTAAATGCTGAAGAAAATCGTAGCCCAGCATCAGGACTGACTCCCAAGAGAGCTTGCTGCCTACGAATGGAGATACATATTCATAAGACAGGACTCGCACACCAGCACTAGGATGAGAGAGAGTCGCGAGCCAAGTTTCGTCGGCAAATGGCCAGTCCTTTGGCGCTGGAGTTCCAATGCCGGGAACGAGAATAATGCTAGGTGTGACCGTAAGCGAGGGCAGTGAATGGAGCACGGTGATGAGAAGTTTCCTTACTCGATGCCGTTCTTGGTATTCCCTGAGTCTAGTAATAGCCGAAGCTGGCCTGTCGTTGCAGAGCTCGTCGCCGTCGCCATAACTGCAACTTGCTAGAGCAACAACGTGATTGAAGCCGGACAAGGACAATCGGTCAATTCGGTGTAGCCACCTGTCGTCTCTCTGGCTTTAGGATGCGGGGGAAGCCCCCCAGTCGTACCAAACATAATTTCAATCTCGTACGTATTACTAAGTATAGTGCTGGACATGCGCCAGCTGGTTGGATGGTTCTGTAGGTGCTTCCAAGTTTCCTGTTATTGTTTGTATTTATGTTTGTCTTTTCTTTTCAATACTCCCTTATGGGTTTCAAATTCAATGCTATAATTTATTATAACTCCATTTAATTGGCAGCACATCATCATACAATATAGGTAGGATCTTTGTCTTTTTTCATAGTCGTCATCCCTTGTCTAAAGCCACGGCATTTTCTCCATAGCCTCTCCCAGTACCCCGCCAGGGCCTGCAAGTCCCAGAGATAAAAGACGTAGGCAAATAAAGTGATTGGCACACACAAGACGAAAAACCACCAAAACGCGACAGGTCCCTGTCCAAGAATGTCAATGTTCATACCAAATAAGCTCGAGCTGAAGTTAAGAGGAATGAAGAGCGTTGCAAGAAGAGTCAGCTTCTTGACGCGCTCGGACTGCTCAATGGCTTTACGGGATTCCTCGATGGTGGCTTTGTTCATTGCCAGCGTAATACCCCAACTGCACATTTTCGACATGTCGGTGCAACGGGTATGAAGCTGTTCGTAGTCTTCCAGGAGCCCTTTGGCCGTGAATGTACCGTCTGAACTACGGATTTTGGGCTTGTCGCTCTCCGAGCTCTGCCGACGTGAGTCTATACCAAGCCCCGGCCTCACGGAATTGTCTGGCTTGGGGGTTTCTACTCGAAATTCAGTCGATCCTTGGCGACAGCGCTCAGTTAGCTTACGAAGCGCACGCTCGCTATCTTTCAGTTGCTGGGCATGGCGGTGGAGAATATCTGAGAAATATTGGAAAGTCTCCAACGTATGGGTTGGGACTCCTTCAACAACGGCGTTTATCTGGACTTGAATTTTAGACTCCATGAGGTTCAAGAACTGGACCTCCGAGAAAGCTGCATGTGCAAACAACGGGATGCACATATAAAGCGGATCTTGAGGGGCACGACGAGCCAAGTCAACAAGTGCAATCAATGAATCGTACTGCAAGGGAAGTATTGTTGTGCCTTGTTGGAACTCTGCTGAGGCATTCGCATCTGAATCCAATCGATTGGCGGTAGTTCGAAATGCCATCTTATGATGAGATTGGAGGATGGGTAGTGCTATAGCTTTGGGCCCGATATGATTCGTCCATGGACCTGGAGGAGATTGCTCTAATGGCCTACCGTGGTCCATCCAAGCAAGGACTAATCGAATGTATTAGCAACTATTGTTTCCGCCGGGGTGTGTAGGGTTATATCCCACCAGCCCAGCCTCTATCCGTTTTGGCGATATACAGCGAGATCCATTGTTCGATCACCGAGAAAGACGAGCATATAGTGGAGTACTCGCGTACCAGAGAGTCACCGCAGCAGACCCTGGTAGACCCTAACTGGTGTATTTTGTATGTCCCAAGCTCGGCGGATTGGTGTGACCGCTGCGACTGGAGGTCCTGGCCGCCGAAATCGTCGCGATGAACAAGCGTGTTCACACACAGTCGAAATATGTTATTCGAAGAACTAGCCAGTGATGGGGAACTATAGGCATGTCTGTCAATGCTCGTGGAAAGGAAATCTAGGTGCTGCCTGAAATACTCTGGGTCGATGTTGTATTTGCTCCCCAGGACTGACACCCACGATGGTGATATGAAGCCTCGGATGAATATCAATTGTCCTGATTCTCGGGCTGGGGGAGCGACGGCAGCAGAGAAGCCGTCATGTTGCTCTTGACTGTAGTGTTGAATGTCCCACTTCCTCTCCCCGCTATTATACACCACGACCAAGTCGTGAGGCCGCGGGGACTTGGAAGCGAACGGGACGTTATCATCATCCGGCCTCGCCAAGTTGAAAAGACTACGGTCCTGTAAAAGCCATTCTCCAAGGCCGACATAATTGTTTCCGGGAAACGCAGAAATGCTCGGATATCTCCTCGAGAGCGCGACAATTGCTCGGATGTACTGTTCCGGTGTAACTGTGAGGGAAATTAGCAGAAGACGATAATATGATATTTAATTATCAGGTAAACCTTACGTGTAGACTTTCTCTGCTCCATATTCAATTGCGAACCAGTCGACCAAGAGTGTTGACTACCTATTGGTGGTCACTACGTAGCTCGCCTGCGTGTACATAGAGCAGAGGCCAAGTACTATACATATAACAAGGCAATGGCACCATTACATACAGTAGGTATGTAGGCACTCTACACCCTCGGCGATTCGCAACAAGGTTGGCTGCAAGGTTGATTCCCAGCCCTTACAAGGTTATTACCAGGAATGTCTTTTTTTAGCTATCCAGCGGCAAGCGGCGACAATGTAAGCCAAGCCTACGGTTCTTCTCTCATTCTCACACGGGTCACCTTGCATGACTGTACACCTCCTCCTAAATAAGCCTCAAGGTGAGCTACTCGATCGAGTATCTATACAAACCCTCGTCTCAGCTCTTAAATGTAGAGGGATATGTGTACGGCCCCACTGCTAACCGCTAATGGCTCTTGGCTAACGGCGGATTAGGCGCTAAATGCGGGCGCCAATATAAGCTCAATTACGTAGGATCGGGGGGGAAGGGGGGGCACAGCAGCGCAATACCGGTATTCGATAGCGATCTTACCCTACCTCTGCAGATTTTGTTGGTCAATACAAATTAAGATTATTCCGCCTATAACGGGAACACATTGAAGGTTTAATTCGAGACTCAAATTGGCCTCATCATGGCTCCCTTGAAGACAGAGCAAGTACCCTCCACCACACACTCATCTACTGTACCAAGGTGACCCTCTAAAATTAACACTACCACTAGCTTCCCGCCTGTTCGGGCCTGTATTTTCGACATGGATGGACTTCTAATCAATTCTGAAGATATCATCACATTATGCACGAACGAAGTGCTCGGAAGATATGGAAGGCCTGCCTTCACCCGCTCAATGCGAGCTCAGCTTAGTAAGTCGTGTCTGGTCTTATGCCCCTGCCCCCCATGACGCCCTACCCCCCCTCTTCGGGTCATCGCGGGGCGGATTTTTTGACTTTTTGAAGTGGGTGTTCCCGACTCGACAAACAGCGATACTTTTCACAACTGGGCCAAAATACCTGTCTCTCGCGAACAGTTCACCCGTGAATTGAAAGAACAGATGCGTTTGAGTTTTCCAGACTGCGAACCTCTACCCGGCGCGGAGACGATCTTGTCAAACCTTAGCTGCGCGCGTGCCGAATCCGGGGCTAAAATTGAGCTAGCTCTAGCATCCAGCACAAAGACACCTACCTACAAACTAAAGACTTCAAAGCCGAGGAGTCAAAAGCTACTTAGCTTCTTCCAGGCCAACAGACAGGTTCTCGGTGATGATCCGCGGGTGCAGCAAGGCCGAGGCAAGCCAGCGCCTGACATATACCTAGCCGCACTACAGTCGATAAACACATCCATAGACTCTACAACCCCTGCGAAGAACTCCATTATGCCAGATGAATGCTTGGTGTTCGAAGATAGCATTGCTGGAGTAGAAGCTGGGAGACGCGCCGGAATGAGGGTGGTATGGATACCGCATCCAGATCTGGCCGTCGAGTATCAACCCATTCACAAAGATGTTCTAGCTGGGCGGACGGGAAGGTTTGAGATAGGGGAAGATTGGCAGCTAGGTGAGATCGACGACGGTTGGGCTGAAAGCATCTCAAGCTTAGAGCATTTTAACTACGAAAAGTATGGTATTCAGATAACTTCCTAAGTGAAATATTCTCATTAGATTTTCTATCCCAAATTTGTTATCCCAACGACAAAGGAAAGGAAGCATCGCTACGACTTAAGCCCTATGAGAACGTAGAATCCCATTTTGGGAAGAATATACCACTGGGCAAAATTCTAAGAATCTGACACCTGCTCCTAGTGGTCTATAATAGTATATAGGGCTTTGTCGGTTTCCAGCTTTTTGTGGCGGTTCCGGTTATTTTCGAAAGTCGTCTTCGTCTTGCAAAGACGCCGTGGACAAGCTCTCCGCTTTATCTAGCCTGAAATATAGAATTCAAAATAAAGTACCAGTAGCATATGCGACAAGAAGAACCCACTTACTTGATAATCCGATAGTCTATTTGTCTGATGCCGCAAAGGCATGTATGTCGCCGGGTAGTCAAAACCCTGGCCGTCTTATCATCTGAAAATACTTCACCGAGTAGGTTTTGCTAGACAATAGTAAGAACCTACATAAGTAGTCAAAACCTTCGCCGTCTTATCATCTGAAAATACTTCACCAAGTAGGTTTTGCTAGACAAAAGTAAGAATAAGTAAAGACTAACCTTACGCATATATAACTTAATTCATTCCTTGCTTTGTGTGTACGATTTTAGTATATATATCTCTCCCCCCCCCCTGTAGTTCTTAATGAATTTCAGCGTTGCTACCCACACTTGTATTCAGACGTTGGCACATCAGAACCGCTGCGAGCATCCACCAGAACTACCACAGCGTAGATATCACACACTCAGCCATAATGCACATCACTCTACTCCTTAGTGCACTCAGTGCAATCATAGGCTCTTTTGCTATACCTTTGAATACAACCGCGGCTACTCCCACTTCCACAGTGGACATCCAGGCTCACCATCCTCACCACCATCACCACCCTAAGCCCAGTGGGCCCCCCAGAATACCTGTAACAAGGATAAAATGCACGAATCATACCGTCTCAGAAGAGAACTACCTAGGCGCCAAAGAAAGGAGTGAGCAGTTCTCAGAGCTATTTTCTTGACTTAGTAATTTCAGAGCACCAGCTTTCATTTTCGGGCCAAGACAACGGCTAGAATCTTCTGAAATCTTTACGAGCCCCCGTCAAAATAGTAGTGGCTGACTTCCAAAACTTCTAGTGATCTCATGGTCAGCGAAAGGCGGAAGAGTGTTTCCCGGAAACTATCAAGCGAAGAGTTTCCCGGACGACAAGTCAAAAAATAGTGTGACGTGGTATATTTGCAACTGCAAGGTAAAACCCTCTCATGTCATAGTCCTTTAGCCTCCTCGTTTCGTGCGATCTAGCGATGATGTGGGACTTTGAGATCTCGACTGACATTTTTCTATGCTCGTAGTCGATCCCGTCCGACAGGGCTCCTCGGTGGGAACTAGATTATGCACAGAAAATACTCGAGGCGAGGTGCGGTAAATGGCGGAGTGGCTGGGTCTGGAGTAAAAAGTGGAAAAAGAGATTTAATGTCGCGCCTACCGATTGGTTCATGTATACGTTAAACCACCACAGGGACAGAATCTGCCCTCCGATGTGTTTTAACCCCCTTTGGTCAGCTGCGAACATTTGGTCGGACGAGGGGTCGGACGAGGACATCTGGTCGGACGAGGACATCTGGTCGGACGAGGACATCTGGTCGGACGAGGACATCTGGTCAGATGAGGACACACTTCAGGAACCGTCTGAGTGATGAGAACAGGCAACTCCTTTTGGTGACTGAGACGGGGTCTCAACGAATCTCACACGTACCCAAGACTAGGTCATGAATATCATCATACGAATTCGAGGTCTCAGCTTTCAGCTTCTATATATTCTCTTATCTTCTATAGACTCCCCAGAGATCTTTCACTCGACGGAGTAAATTTTACACGTACTAATACTAATGGACGGCGGAAACAAGACGTCGTCTCATACATTTTCGTTAAAAAATCCATCATGAACTTAAGGCTCTCTCTTAGGAGACTAATTTCTACTGCCATCATGCGTATGCTATAAATTAATACCAATCCGTCTCTATCCTCTTTTCTGTCCCAGCCTGGTTTGGGTTTCTCGTCAATAACCCGTATCCTCTCGCTCAATCAAAAATAGCCCCTGCCAGCTCCATCAAAATATCGAGATTCGCAAGAAATTCTACGTCACCGCTATAGAACAAGAGAAAATGTCCCCATAATTCCTGTTTTGTAGAAACTATGGTATCTGTTAGTGGCTATACACTGAAACCAAGGATTATAGAGTACTGTACGTTTTTGCAACCGGTTCGCAAGACCCTTGACATGTGTCGCAGTCGTGGGTTGGAATAAGGCAATAAAAGCTTGGCAGGATGGTAAAGGGCTCTGTTTTCGACTTGCCCACGCACACCAGATCTCTGCGCACATGACAGCCTCGATAACTTCAATGGGGAGGATAGTCTTGCGAGGCGTGCTCCAAGTTCCGTCAGGACCATAACCTTGTAAAAACATTTGCACCTCGGCTGGCATTTGGCGAGGATTACAGACATTACGGAGAAACTCGTCAAGTTCCTCGTTGCTAGTCTTTTCTACCAGATGGCAGGGGAAGAACATCATGTCTCGGACATGATTAGGAACTGCAATACTTGGAGTCAGTCATCGCCCTGTTAAGTATGATTTACGAAGGTTGGATACACCCTCTTGTTCCAAAAAGGAGACACCATGTTATGAATCTTGCCAAAAACAAGAAGAAAATGGTCTTAAAATTACTCACGGTCGGGGTCCTCGGCCGGGAAGTCCCAGTCATGAGACATGACATATTCGAGATCGTGGAGAGTATATGTTGTATATGTTCGAACAATATAGAGCATATAGCCAAGCTTGAAAAGCCCTACTGACTCATGACCAGTAGCATGTTTCATTGCTCTTGCAGCTCTCATAGATATATCAGTTTCTTCGACAGGCATACCCCAAAGGTCCTCCCAATCATCGTTGTCGTATTGGATTAAGCCTACGAAGGCTTCCCAGACAAAGTCACGACTCTCCTCTAGAGGATTTACCTTGCGCATAAGATCAGTATTCTATAGTTATAGAGAGGGCTTGCATAATTGACAGGGAATTGTTACATCTTGATTCATAGAGGACATTGTTTTCTCAACGGCCTCGTGATATTTCGAAACTGCTTTTGGCTATGATTCGGTTTTTCGTGGTCTATAAAATTTTAAAGGACAAAAGTTATATGGAAAATGTGGGAAATATATAAAACGTAGACTTGAGTGGAAGAATAAAATCTCCCTTGATTCTAAAAGCCACTGCGGCGATTAGTGGACGGTGGTAATACGGGCAACCCCTTGAGCCAGTCTTGACCAGTACAGCGTCGTGTTGTTCAACATGACTAGGGTGGTTGGCGACAGCTTCCAAATACAACCCGCCGCTGAGAGGACTCGTTATGATGCATAGCCGAGTGTTTTGAGGAGACGTGGCCGTGTAATCGAACTCAAACCCCTTGCCTTGTATCTATTGGAGTTTAATCATTTCTCGAGTTCTGGCTGCAAGGGAGCTCAATTGCATTATCGTAAACTAAGCAAGCCTCACAGAATTACAGGACAAGCCCCTTTCCCTGATTTTGTGAACTTTTAAATGCCTGTATATATAAGCGAGACGGGATCATGCGGTGCTTCTTCAATCCGCGTACTGCATTCCCGTGCATGACTCTTCAAGAAGCGAAACAATAGTTTGCTCAAAGTTCATTAGTGTACTACAATGGTATTGGATAAGACGCAAGAAATGTTTGCCCCAACCGGTCGGGACTAGGTATTGAGCACAAACAAAATACATGTGACCCCAATTCGGGGCGTTAAGATTCCACCATTAACTATAAGGTCCTTAGGTACTGTACCTACTTACGTAGGTGGATACGGGTGTTCGATTATCATGAGTTTTTATTGCATGGAATCTAAAATTATGACCTCTAGCCCGAGTGTCAGGCCCAGATTCCGCTTCAAGTTGATGAATCAATGTATCTTATAAATCGTGGTTAACGGGCGCCTGCTTAGGTATTTTGGAACATTCTGAAGTGGGGATGCTACATGTATTTTCCTCGGTGAGGCAGTAGTAGGTAAGATACCTACCTACTAGGTAGTATATAATTTTGAGGAGTTCAAGAATACCTCCGGATATGTAAAAGTAATTTTCGTTATCTGAAAAAACCGGCGTTTAGATTCCAGCGGCAGGTATCTCCTACGCCTCATACCATAAGCCGGATCGAGACAGGTCGGCAGCCCAAGTTGCCAGGAAGCCTTAGATAGAAAAGTGGTGGGCATGGTTGGCATGTGAAGGAGCCCACTAAAGTACGTAGCGGGATGCAAGCCACCGGCTCGCACCAATGAGATGCCGCATTTGTCGTACCTCGGCGGACTTCTGACATCAGCGTTAGCGCACGTGGGGAGGTGCTGCTGCAATGCACTGAATCGGCAGACCCATCTGCGCTGCGTCGCGACGTTAGATGCGCCAACCGAGCTGGGCAAGTCCCGAGGTCCAGCACACCGATTACTCTCGAGCTTTTGTCAGGAACGCTCATCCTCCTGCCACTCTTCACAACCAAGTCTTCAACCAACGACACCTCCTGCACTACGTTGAAACGTCCATAGGAAACCTCCACTTAGCCAAACAAGTCCAATTGTTCCCCGGAATACCCGCGGCTCCAAGCATACCTTGTCGTATTTGTGGACCATCCAGGTAGAGCTTATAAACTGGAAAATGGGTGGTGAGCCTCTCTTCTTCATGTCACTCTCCCATACCATACAAACCGCACGCACTCTCCGTTCCCTAGTCCCAGAAGAGCCAGCAATCGCTTCCACGACTGACAGTACTTCAATATGACAGCCATCGAGAGGTTAACGCAGATCTCAAGCCAGATCTCTGGCTCCAAGTCCGCCCGGGACAGGATTCTCCAGAAGAACCCCGATGATGTACGTGATTACCTCGACGGCCCCCTCTGCCACGCCTTCCCTAAGATAGGATACTGCTGGGAATTTGAAACCATAGAAGATGGTGAAGCTAATCAGGGCATGTTACCTATAGATCGTCATCACGGCCTGCCTGCGCACAGCCTTTACCAAGGGCGGCAAGGGCGCATTTAAGGACACACCGGCAGCGGATCTGATGGCCGGGGCTCTCAAGGGCATAATCACACGCTCCAACATCGACCCATCTCTTGTAGAAGATGTGTGCGTGGGCGAGGTGCTAGCACCTGGCGGTGGTGCCACCGAAATGCGTGCCGCTGCTCTTGTGGCTGGGTTCCCCGAGACCACAGCTGTGCGCACCCTCAACCGCCAATGTTCGTCCGGCTTACAGGCCTGTGTCGACGTCGCTAACCAGATCCGCGCCGGTATGATCGAGGTCGGTATCGGTGCCGGTGTAGAGAGCATGAGTTTACAATATGGGTATGTCATCTTTCCTCGCCTATTGGCCCAGATCACTTTCCTCTTCCGTGATCGAGTCTCTCCTATGATGTATACTCGAGAATTATAGAAGCTAACAATGTTCACTTTAGCCCCGCGGCTGTGACAGAGTTCTCCGACCTACTCGAATCGCACCCCGAGTCGGCAAACTGCAAAGTACCAATGGGTGTTCTCTCCGAAGATATGGCAAAGGACCGTAAGATCAGCCGTGCTGATCAAGATGCCTTCGCGGCCTCTTCATACCAAAAGGCGCTTAAGGCGCAAGAAGCCGGTCTTTTCAATGAGGAAATCCACCCTTTGACCGTCAAGGTCGAGGACCCGAAGTCGGGCGAGACGCGCCAGGTTACAGTGACCAAAGACGATGGCGTACGACCTGGCATCACGAAAGAGTCACTGGGCAAGATCAAGCCCGCTTTCGCGAAGGACGGCAGCATCCACGCCGGTAACGCCTCGCAGATCAGCGACGGTGCTGCTGCCGTGCTTATGATGAAGCGCAGCACCGCCGAGCGCCTGGGCCAAACCATCTTGGGCAAATTCGTCGCCGCCTCCGTGGTGGGCGTCAAGCCCCTTCTCATGGGCATTGGGCCCTGGAAGGCCATCCCCAAGGTCTTTGAGCTTACTGGCTTGACCAAGGACGATGTCGACATCTTCGAGATCAACGAGGCCTTTGCCTCTCAGTGTCTGTGGTGTGCCAATGAGCTTGGCCTCCCCATGGAGAAGATCAACCCCAAGGGTGGCGCTATCGCTTTCGGCCACCCTCTCGGTTGCACTGGTGCCCGGCAGGTCAGCACTCTGCTCTATGAGCTGAGGCGGCGTGGTGAGAAGATCGGCCTTACAAGCATGTGTATTGGTACCGGTATGGGTATGGCGGCTGTGTGGGTTGCCGAATAGATGGGAACCTCTCTCGGGAAAGCGTGACGAGTGCATGATGTAGGATTAGCGAGTGGAACTGAAAACTACGTTCTACTAATGCGAGAGGGTCATATCTTGTACCGGTTCATATGTACATTAGGATAAATACCAATGTCGGTCGGTGCCTCTCGCTAAACGTGTTTTGCAACAGTTCTTAACCTTATTTACAACGCAAGTGTGATGATGGATAATAGGTAGGCTTTCTTCGGAAATATAGCATTCTCACTGTTTTATAGAACGTTAACTTATGTCTACGTGTAAGCTTTCCATTTAGTGTTCCTCTATAGACAAAGTATGTTTCGTGGTCGACAGTTGTTGACCGTTACTTCTCAACTGCTCTTTCATGGCCGCATTTTTTGGAATTTATTGACAGAAGCCACTATCATCCTGCTCTCCGTAGGTAGTGGGGTGAACACCTTATTTATGGGCAACTATTAAAGCCAATAGAGTCTCAGGCTCTCGCAATGATAGCCGATTGGGTTAATGGTGCAGACGTCTTTTGGCTTTTCATCCCTTATCTCCTGACAAATCCCTGTTGCGGCATTCTATACCTTCTCTTCCCCGCCTAAGGAGCAGATGAATCAACTCCAGTTCATAGAAGCGCGAGCGAGACGCTGAGGACTTCTATTAGCATTATCGATAGAGACACAATATGACTAAAAGTCGCCTGATTACGACCTCGACGATTCAGGGGGAACATGGAGGCTGGGAGAGCGGGGTTAAGCATCGTAGCTCGCCCTATTCTCGCCGTTGCCTAACTCAGTATTAATGCCTTCACATCAAGCCTCATAATGTCCTACGGGGCGAAGTTCTCGACGCGGGTCCCGGCGTCCCTCGCTTTCGCCAACTTGACTACCTCGAGCCCGACGACGAGGTCCATGAGGCCAAGCCCGACGCTCTTGTAGATGACGTTCCCCGAGGAAATCCAGCGCGCGAGGTGCTCGTCGTGCTTCTTGGTGTCCTTCTCGGACCGCGCGCTGGCGGTGCGCTTGTGGTGCCGGAAACTCGGTAAGCGAAGCCCGCCGCCGTTGCCGCTGTCGCTGCCGCGCCGAGCGCGCGACGGACTCTGCGACGACGACCGCTTCTTGATGCTGCTCGAGTCGGACCCGGACCCGTACACCGCTGACATGGCGGAGCTCTGGGAGGAGAAGTCGAGCTTGTCGAGGGATTCCGAGAGCGAGTCTGCTTCGATCGATGCGCGGGAAGAGGTCTCTTCTTCGTTGACTAGGCGTCTGATCATGATGAGCTCTCCTAGTCTTGAGTACTTGTTAGTATGGCGCTTTAATTGTAAGCCGTGGAATGGTGTTTTACTGACGTGAGAGGATTGGCATGGAAAAAAAAAGAACAGAATGAAAAGGGATGAATGGAGATAGAGACTCACTCGACAAGTTGCTTGGGCTCTAGCCCAGCGTCAATGATCTCGCCAGCTTCCTTGAGCGCGCCAGTGAGCGTGTCGACGACAACGACACCCCCCTCCGTGGCATGCTTGTGGTAATGGAGATGTCCACTCTGATGTGGCCGGGTTGCCTGGGTCAGCAACTCCCTCGGCAGCTCGCGCATGTCCTTAGTATAGCTGCCCACAGCGACGATCAACCTGCCCTTCCTCCTGCCCTCATGGCTCGTCAGGATGCCGGCGTCGAACAATTCCTCGGTGCTGGGCGTGCAACAGTATATAACGTCTGCGGCGCGGATGTGGTCCTTCAGCAATCGGCTGTACTCGCCGTATCCCGGAGTCAACATGCTGAACGCCACCTGGTCCCAGCCCTCCCGCTCCTTCACCTCGACCGGCACCGCGTAGAACTGCCGCAGGATCTTCTTGGCGTTCTCGCTGAACTGCCGGTTGATGATGTTCACGGTCCGGATCGTCGTCCCCCGCAGCATCAGCGCGAGTCGGATGTGCCAGTACGCCTGCAGCCCGGCGCCGAAGACGGTCAGCGTCCGCACGTTCGCGCGCTTAGTCAACAGACATGAGGACGCCAGCGCGGTCCGGAATGCTGTCAGCGTCTGCGCGTGGAGGAAGCCGATGGGGTTGCCGTCGGGCGCGTACAGCGTCAGCGAGCCCGTGGGCTTGATGGTGGGGAGCGACGGGTTCGAGTGCGGCGAGGAGAGCGTCACCACTGTATACATCAGACAACGATGATATCAGCTACGTCCCGCTGCCGTCTTTTTCGTTGGCTATCCTAACTGACCTTTAACTCCATGACCGACGGGGCTGGTCGAAGGCATGAATAACGTCGTCGCACCGGTACGATCCGAGTGGGAAGACGTCCGCCCCGGCTGGTGGTATAGACCTGCGTCGATTGCCTGCGCCGCCGTTGAATACTCGTGGAGGGCGCTCTTAAGCACATCCTGGAACCGTTCGGCCTCGTCGCGGGTGAGACTCTCGAGCAATTGCTCGATGACCTCATCGGGTAACACGGTGAGGGACATTGGGGCTTATTTCGCTCCTCGTCTCGTTTGTTGGTGACTATTATGGGGGTGTACTGTAAAAATGTACTCTGTGCAATAATTCCGCTGTGTCGTAGAACATGTAATTATCGATAGGACCACGGCCTCTATATAAATGTAGGAGGGGTAATGAAATGGTATCTCCTGGTGTCGGCAATGACGGTGTATATATAAAACTCAAGTAAAGTTAGCATGCTCTTGTCTAATATGGAGTCCAACATTGTCAAAGCAGTAGGTATGTACTGTACAGTAGAAGACCTACATACCTAGAGCTTCTATCCCCACCAAACTACCTAGCTAAAGCTACAATGCCCCACGGAATTGCTATGATCTCAGGAACACAAAGCTACCCCGCCATGGTCGAATTTGAAATTTCCCAGCCAGCATTCGGAGGAAGCATGACGTGGGCGTGGTGTTGATATTGATCGTCCGACCCACGATCTTTTCTTGGCGTCGTTCGAATCCCCCGCATCGACAGCTCGGCGTGAGAAAATATTCTCAAATAAGGGTGGTTGTTCCCATCATCCGCAAAAGTAGACAAACAAATGCAGTTCACCATAGGTGGTTTAAGATATGTCATCTCGCGTTCTGTTATCCGTATGATCAATGACCAATGACCAATGACCAAAGGCTCCTAGTCCAGAACGAGACTGCACATGGCATTGGCCATCAACAACAACTAGATCAACCAGTGAATCAATCCTGTTTCAAATGCTCCCGCCGAGGTTCCCAATCACATGATCCAAATGCTCCAAGCTCCGAGCTCCAAACGCAATCTATTTAGCATTCAAGCCGCCAATTCCGTGACCAATCAAACCCCAATTCGTTGTTGTCATTGCATAAACCGCCGAAATGCCCACCATGAACCTAAAGTGCCTGTCCTATCTTATTCTGACCTCTACTGGATCTGCACGCTCGCGCTGTCGTTCTTAAATACAAGCATACCATGGTTGCCTCGAACGACCTGGGCATCATGGAGATCCTTCAGCTCGGGCTTGGGTCCTCCACCTCCACCGCCGCCTCCGCCTGCGCCTCCTCCCTTGGCTGTGCCGAGTCCTAGGTTGCGGAGCCGCCCCGAGCCGATATCGAATATCGTGCCGTGGACCTGCAATCCCCTGTCGCGGATGGCTTCGTGGATCGATATGTTGGCCACTGCGGTACTCAGGTGTCAATATCTAACCGCCGTTTCGAGCGTGACTTGGCAAGCGTTTCGGAAGCGTAGGAAGTCCTCTAAGTCAAGACACACAAAGTCTGCCCTAAACAGGATCACTCGTGCTCTTGAAACGGCCCGCGGAACAGGAAGAGAATGACCTACAGAGCACCTTGACGCCCGCCTCGATGTTCAACTCGGCGATCCGGACGGCCCGTGCCTTGTCGTCTCGGATCGCGTTCAGCTCCTCCTTGTTGGCGTTGCGTATCGCCTTCAGGGGCGTGAGCCAGGTGTCCAGCACACCGCCTATGCGCACGTCACCGAGCGCCGCCGCCGCGCCGCCGCATGCCGAGTGCCCGCAGAGCACCACGTGCTTCACCTTGAGCTGGTCAACTGCATATTCGATGACGGCAGACGTGTTGATGTCGGTAGGTGAGATGATATTAGCGATATTGCGATGTACAAAGACGTCGCCCGGCTGCAAGCCAAGGATCGTCGTTTCAGGGCAGCGTGAGTCGGAACAGCCAAGCCATACTGCGCATGTCGATTCCGATGTCAGTTAATGCACTATCTGGCGTCTCTGCCTATCGAATGATGCCCGAAAAGTAAATTCAATATACGGCGCAGACGAAAAGTCTTGGGGATGCAGGGCAGACAGGGGATTCACCGCCCGATGGGGAGTCTGTACTTACGGATCTCCGGCGACTGTCCTGTCGCCAGCCTCGAAAAGAAGTCGGGATTCTGGTGAGCCTTGTACCCAGCCCAAGCCTGGTTTGAGCTCAGCGCAAAGGCGAAAGAGTCCTCTGGAATAATCATGGTAAGCAATGGCAATCTATAAGTACCGCCCGACCTCAAAATCTCTAGATGCATGGATAGAGCTTGCTCAGCACCGTTTGGCGGGGTTCTCATATAGTACAAGGCATCGCGGGGTGGCCGACGGGGATGGTGGGAGAACTCACGATGGTGGTGGGGCATCGTTTAACGTTGCTGAGGTCTAGACAAGCCTGATAGCTCTTTTGTCTTGGCCACAGCGAAGCAAGCAATCCAGCCAGAAAGGTGCAGTGCTACAAAAAGCAAGCAACCGGTACCCAGTGAGGGATTAAACTCAAGAACCCGACGGACTCTTGAGCACCAATGTCCGGGGGCCACCGAATGCCTAGATGTTGCGAGATATGCGAATCGTACGTTGCGTCTTATGGACAAGACCGTTTCTCGTCCTATCAATCTGTCGAGCAAATGCCTCAGGTCTAAATCCGGTTACTTGAGTGGTATAGACTTATGGGGGGAACGCAATGGTTGTGCTAGGTCAAAGTGCAGCGTGACCCAGGTGGGGAGTAGGTCGAGATGGTTTACTGCACAACTACAGAAAGACGGTCTGGCATGTTGGCAAAAGGGATTAGATTTAATATGACACAGTTTCTTCTGCCAAAGCGTATAGCGAGTGAATAAACCCGAATCAGATAGCTTGTAAGACCATAGACATGGGAGCTGAGCATTGTAGGATCGGATGAGAGATATTATCTAGAGTGTGTTACCAGCGCGTATCTTCTCCGTGCCGCACTCCGATGTGCTATCTATGGCTGATATTCCATTTAGTAATGCCCGGCATGCCGGGTCTCCTGTATCCTGTGCAGGACTGTGCTGTGCTGCGCAAGGTCACATACATATCCTGGCACTAGTTGTCGGGGATGAGACGCGGGTGTCCGTGGCGTTCCCATGCTAGGAACCATAACAGGAAGAAGCCACACATGGGTATTTCGTATCAATCGGGAATACCTGCCCGATGCAGAAGTAGAACTAAGACATATTCTAGTCTTACACACAGAGATATTTATATTCGAGGTCAAAGCGAACTGTCCCTCTATCACGCCTCTATCTACAGCAAATAGGGTTATAGTAAGCGAGCAGCGGATACAGTAGATAAACATTGCTGAAGGCTGTCTTATGGCGCTGTGATATGATCAAAGCAGGGTTAGGTTAGGTCAAGGGTATGCTGCATCCCCAGAGGTCAACCCCAGATTGGAAAAAGATAAAGTGGATGCAGCTGCCCGAGGCGAGACTCCCGGGGCGAGATTGAAATTATACATGGCTAGTATAGCCGCCACCATGGATAGCTTGAAGATTACAGTATAGCTTCGGATTTGTTCCAGCCAGCCTGGGGAAATTTGAGACTATTGAGCGCGCTGAACTAAGTGTGGTTTATTTTAGCTTTAATCATCGACGGTCATGTTATAGCCGATGCGACTCTCTGTGTTTGAGAGCGCAGAGAAATAAACTTGTAAGAATTGCCTTTACCTACCTATGTGATACCTAAGGCTTGCCACGGGCGTTGCTCGACCCGGCTCGGCCCTGTGTCTACTGTAAATTCTCATACAACTATAGGGTGGTATGCAAACACTAATGTGTGGCAGCGCACAGACATGAGCAGACTTCCTTGATTTGAGGAAGCATATTGATTAGAATGCACGCGATGAAAAGTTACTTCGGGCTCATCGACCGGTCTCAATCATTTAGTGTAAGCTTCACCTTGGTTGTCATTCATAGGTTCCTGAGGATGGAATGATAATGTGCAAATCCATAGGTTGGTATTCCGTTTTACCTCCTCCAACGCCGAAACCGTGCAAAGCTAACAACTCCTGTTCCTTTCATGATATAACGCAAAGGCTTAGATCTTAATGGCTTGTTCAAGGGCCTTCTTCTTCTTCGCGATGCGCTTGTTGGCCTTCTCACCCATAATACCACCACCCCACTGCTTCCGGCTGGCCTCAGTGTTGACTAGGTAGCCTTCCTTAATGGCGCTAATGACCTTGGAGAGCTCAGTCTTGTCCTCAGAGCGGACCTCAGTCAGAGCCAGGACGGCAGCAGTCTGTTTATTTGTTAGCAGGCCATGTCAAATACAGGTATTAAGGGCTACAAACCTTCTTATGGACGACAGTACCAAGTCTAGCCTTGCCCTTCACAATAGCGTAAGGCACACCAAACTTGCGGCAGAGGGCAGGGAGGAAAACGACAAGCTCAATAGGATCGACATCGTTAGGAATCAAGACCAATGAGGTCTTCTTGTTCTCAATGAGACCAACAACGTGGTTGAGACCGTACTTGACGGTGTAGGGCTTCTTGCTGACATCTTCCTTCTTGCCACCATCCTTAACGGCGGTGGCCTCCTTAACCAAACGCTCCTTCTTCTCTATAACGACAAATATTAATATGCATTTTATCACAAAAATCCTTGAACATTCTCCCGAGCATGTAGCAAGTAGATAAAGAAAGGTTTGGAAACCATGAATCACCTACCAGCCTTCGTCTCTGGCCTATACTTGTTGAGGAGCTTGAATAGTTGGGCAGCGGTGTTGCGGTCAAGGGTCGACTGGAACTGGGCAATCGCAGGGGGGACCTTTAGGCGCTGGGCAAGGACCTTGCGCTGGCGCTGGAGACGGACATACTCGGGCCACTTCACCATACGCGAAAGATTGCGCTTAGGCTGGATGTCCTGGCCAATACCGAAGTTGCGGGGGCGCTTCTCGATGAGGGGGTTCTGATAGCAAACAATTAGCACAGAGGGGCAACCACAGGAGATAATAGGAGCATCGGAACAGTGACTTACCTTGGGAGCCTTCTTGGAGCTCTTGCTCGACCCGAATGGGGCCGGCGCAGCCTTCTTTCCGCTAGCTTTGGGGGCCTGGTCATGGAGAAAGAAGAGATCAGTGAATGTGTTCCATTGACTGAAATCTTGCTTGAACTCTAAAGAGACAGGTCGCGCGTGGCATTTTCAGCGCACGACGAGACCTGCTCAAGCCATTTCTTCACCTGCGTCCGAAGACACGAGGCGGAACTTGTTATGTCTCAAAGCGACAAGTCTTCGAGACTCGTTCAAGGGCCGATGAACGTCGTAATGGGCGTGTAGGAGCTTACCATGGTTAGTGATTTAGTCGTGAGGTCGTGAAGTGTGGGAGGTCGACCGAGTTGAGAGGTGTGAGAAGGAAAGGAAGGTCAGATCTCACGAAAAGTTCAGGCTGGAGAAATCTAGCTTTAGAATTTTGTGCGGGCTGGTAAATTGTCGGCAAGATTGTGCCAGTCCCGCTTAGATCTCGGGCTATACCGAAGAAAGGCTAGCATATAATGCCCCTCAGGCATGCTGTATGTACATAGGTACATGTTAACCCTACTACAGTTGGTTACCGTAAGTAGTATATGATTTTACCGTTTTAAACAAAATTGGGTGCTTCTACAGTATATAACAGTATCATACAACCGTTTTAAATAACGGAATAGCGTAATAGATACTGCGTGCCTACTGTACTTAATCAACTAACCTGCATACCTGGGCTACTATGTAATTACCTGCTCGTATGGACTGTATCCATGAACCCTTAAAAATGAAGGCCCTTGAAATGAAGGCCATGAACCCTTAAAAACGAAGGCCTTAAAAACAGGGCCTTAAAAACGAGGGCCTTGAAAACGAGGGCCCTGAAAACGAGGGCCCCGAAAACGAGGGCCGCGAAAACGAGGGCCCTGGAAACGAAGGCCCTGGAAACGAAGGCCCTGGAAAACGAAGGCTTCCTTACCCTGGGTAGAAGGGGCGTAGTGGGATCTTCGACATCCAGCCATGCAACCCCCCGCATCCACATCCACAGCATTTGTTTCCACTCTCTGAGCTCTCTTAGCGTCTAGAAGACGCTGCACTGCTGTAGTGTGTCCATTCCTCACCGCTATTATCAGCGGCGTCACTCCTCTCTCATCCACTGTGTTTACATCGACCTCATAGTTGCCCAACAACATCTCTATGATATCCACGTACCCTTTCTCAGCTGCAACCCATAGAGGTGTTCTCCCCAGCTCATCCTTCACGTTTTTATCAACCTGATGGTGTTTTAGCAGCATCCTTGCGATGCCCGCACATCCATTTTTAGCCGCGATCCAGAGCGGCGTTCTCCCCAGCTCATCCCTTACGTTCACATCAACCTTACTGCTATCCAGCAACATCTCTGCGATAACCACGAACCCTTTCTCAGCTGCAAGCCATAGAGGTGTTCTCCCTAAGTTATCCTTCACGTATGGATTCGCCTCATAGCTTTTTAGCAGCATCCTTGTAATGCCCACGTATCCATTTTTAGCCGCGAGCCAGAGCGGCGTTCTCCCCAGCTCATCCCTTACGTTCACATCAACCTCACCGCTATCTAGCAACATCCTGGCGATTTCTGTATATCCTTTCTGAGCTGCGAGCCACAGTGGTGTCCTCCCTAGCTTATCCATCACATCCTTATCAACCTCGTGCCTTTTTAATAGCACTCTTGCAATGTCTTCGTATCCGTTCATAGCCGCTATATGTAGCGCTACTTGTCCATCCTCATCTCTTTCACCCGCATCTACCTGGCCTGTGTCAAGTAGAATCCCCACGACTTCCTTTCTCCCCGTCTTTACTGCTCGTCTAAACTCGGGCTGTCCGGTGAAACTACTCTCTCCTGGTCCCTGCACACGGCTTCGTAGGAGCGTTTTCGCTACCCCCAAGTGTCCATTGTCTGCCGCAATCCAAACCGCGCTGTGCTCTTGTCTGCTTTCCATGCGCATCTTTTCTTTCTCCTCCAAGAGTACTTTCGCCAGCGCTGTGTCTGTCTCGAAGAGTATGCCGGGAAGCGGTATTAATGTAGTAGTGTATCCATTCAGGAGAATATAACTATCGCAGGGAACATCTACATTACACCCTGCCTCAAGCAGATAATTTACACATTTCAGATGCCCATTTGCTGCTGCGAGATGAATGGGCTGAAAATTTAAGGAGTTCCCGATCTCCTTTCCAAAGTTAGCCCCTCCATTAATCAGCGCTTGCAAGCACTCTAAATGGCCGAAGAGGGACGCATAGTGGCATGGCGTGAGATAAGGTGGATGCGTTACGTGGTTTGGATCTGCACCCAGGCTTAATAGGGTGGTGGTTGATTGTACACGCCCCTCGAGACAAGCAACATGTAATGGTGTCCGCCCAATATCATCGGCAAAATTGATTCTGGCTCCATGAGATACCAACAGTTTGATCAATTCCTGATTATCGCTGCAAGCAGCATGCCAGAGGATTGATCGGCCATGCTTGTCGACGTCATTAACATGAATATGTGGGTATTCAAGCAACCTGGTAGCTGCAACAACGTTACCCATTGCAGCTGCCCTGTGTAATGGTGTTTCATCTTGAAAGTTTCGATGCCGAGTAGAAACCGAGTGGATATCGAAATCCTCATTCTGGTCTTGTAAAGATGGAGCCCATTGCCCGAGGGTCATAACGGGACCCATTTCTGCTCTGTGTATTGATGTTCCATCCAGAAAGTTTCGATGTTGAACGGAGACCGAATGCATGTCAAAATCTTCATTTTGGACTTGCGGAGAATGAGCCCATTGCTGAGGATCAAGTAGCTGATTCAAAAAGAAACCTGGATTCCATGATGCATAGGCAGCCGTAAAATGGATAGGGGATTCGAGTGTCTCATAGCATCTTGCGTCAACGAATACCTCTCTTGAGATCTTGAAATCAGAGTTGGCCGAAAATACGGCTTCGAAGGACGTTGGGGAGTCAAGAAAAGACGCGATGTGAGCAACGCTCCAGCCATAGGGTGTTGGAGTTGCCGGGTCAGTCCCAATTGACAGCAGTTGGTGTATGCAGGCCCTATGTGCAGTTGATACCGCCCAGTGTAGCGGATGGAGGTTCTCGAAACTAGTGATAACGGAATCTAGTCTGTCGAACCAGCTGTACTGGCCCTGACCTCGAGTCTCCAGCCGCCTCCACATGTCGATAGCGTCTGAATTGCGCTTCTGCAGAGATTTTCGATCAATAAATGACAAACCCAACACTTGTGGATGGACTCTGACTCTGGTTGTCGCTCGTGGATCTGAAAATATAGTTGAGAGAAGCCGGTCAGGTTCGCAACAGGGAGATGTTAGCAACATGACATTTTCTTTGTATTTGTTGAATGCGCTACTAACGATCTCTTCTCTCGTAGATGGCGTGGCATTCGTAGGTAATTCCGGCACTGAGAGGACCGTCAGAAGCATACATAAACGGCCCTGTCTCTGAATCTCTGTGATTGAAGCAGTCGCTAAGAAGACGCCAGGATCATTGGCGTCAACTCTGCCGCCATCTAAGGAATGATATGTCCCATATTTTGTGTCGGCCATTTGCGAGAGTGGCATAAACCTTCGATACACGAATTTCACACTGTCATCCGAAGAGCATATTTTATGGCACCAAGGTTCCCATCGGTGCAAGTGACGCCGAACCCCAATGATCACGTCGACTTTAGCGGAAGGTTCGGTAGGATTTGCAAATCGGAGGACGGCGAAAACTCCATCAGGCCTAGGTACTGGCGCCTTGAGCATCGAATTTATGGGATCCCAATGTGTCTGGGGATATATGTCGACAACGTTATACATGTGTTCGCGGCCTGGTGGACATGGTGTGGAATAATATCTGGTCGTGAGATCGTCACGTGCGACGACAACGTCAGGAATAAAATGAACTGGGTTTTGCTTCACATATACGCGTTTGTATCCCTCGCCGGGGAGGATATCGCCAGTAGAAAGTGGAAATACTTCTAGACAGGCAGCCGGATCAATCCTAGTGAATTGATCACCCCATATTTTTCTTAGGAAAATAGCTGGAAAACGATGTTGATCCTCAACCCAAATTGAGCAGTCGAGAATTGCGTGAAAAATGTCGTTCTGTTGTGGTCGAAGATAGAGCTGAACATGGAGTCCTTGGTTTGTTATACTAGAGGGAATGCTTTCTTCCAAATGAAATGAAGGAGGTGGCGTTATGTTACGAACAGCTTGAAAATATAATGGGGATTTTGCCAGCAAACCTGAAAAGGTATCAGCACTGAGGTTCGTGTTTGGATCCTTCCAGGCAAAAAGAGACTGGTCGTTTGACTTCTTGAGAATCTCTTCTTGAAGTCTGATGAATGCCTTGTCCCCTTCGCCGTAGAGCAGAGGCATGTTCACGTCGAAGATGCCCATAAGGCAATATGTGATATCTTCAACTCGGGTAGTTTCTCGATAGGACGCCCACTTCATTCTGTTGGCCACGCTAATCTCGTCCGGTGTGATGGAGCCATCGAGAACACCCTCATCTACACCAGTAATGAAACTCAGAAGCCGGGAAAAGGCGTCACCCGCTCTTTTCCTGCCCAGGTATGTCCAGTCCCTCGCAAAGAAGAATATGTCCTTTGGCGCGATAAGCTCTTGAAGCGTCCATCCCCGCGTAAACCATCGACTTCGCTGGAAGGTTGATGACTGCTGCAAAGGGTTTTCACTAGCTTGACTCTCGACATCAGACAAATATGCATAGCATACTATTGCTCTCTCGTACCATCGATACATAGAATTGATGGCCTCTGATAGCTCAGCACTGCTGGTCTTGTCGATGCAACATGTGTCGATCCAAATGTACTGGTGTCCATCCTTCTTGGCAAGACTAGCTGAATTCTGGATTTTCAAAAATGCGGTCTGCGTTTTCAAAATGGAAAACTGCGCACTCTGCATGTCCTGGATGGTGATCTCCTCGTCGCCCCATGTATGAGACAAAATGGCATAGTCCGGAACCGAATCATCGCGAACTTCAACCACCTGTAGAGAGTCTGTATCGAGTAGTCTCATGGAATTGTGGGTAATCGGTAGGGTGCGCCTTTGAGGAACTAAGGTTCTTGGCCCTGCTCCGTACTAAAAACTTGGGCCACTAGAGCTGTTTTAGTTAACGGTTAAAATCTAACTGGAACCGTTTGAAAAACGTCTCGCGCAACATAAATTATACATAAACAAGTTAGCTCCTCGATCATCTGACGGACGATTCTAAGTTAAGTGAGTCGAGCCTACAAATAAGCAAAGGAAAGATCAGATGAGGCTACAACCACGATTATATTGCAATAGGGCTGTGACGGCGGCCGAGTTCCTGCAGAGCCCCTCTGGATAAGTATTTATGGATCCTATCTACGGAGTACCTAGGTACTCCTAAAATGCGCGGATACCCTTACATAGTACCTAGGTAGGTAGATATATACCTAGGTAACTACCTAAGGCAAGAGTAAGATCTACAAGATATTATATATCGGTTATTAGCTATTTAAACTCTACAACTTCATAGTTGGATAGCAGAGCTAAATGAAATCAAATAAATATATAAAGTTCATCATATTAGTGCTCAGGGTTTAAATCATAACTTATAGTCCTTAGTTCATTTCTTCAATATTATTTGGCTGTTTTATTCACCTTTGAAATTGTCCAGTCTAGGTAAGTAGTATAGAACCAGCATGTAGTGTTTTATAGACCTCACTCCTGCCTAGGTAAGCAGGGGGCCCTTGTATGTATATGCTTAGACTGAACAAAGGCGGCGGGTGCACTAATCCCGATTTATCGCACACTATAAATTTCGTAAAACCTAACTTCACTTACAGTAGGTACCTAATGCGAACTGCTGGCAGCGATTTTCCAACCAAACATGATCGTATAGCTGCACTAACAGACCTCATATACGAACGGCATTAAGGAAATTTTGCTACTATATCACACCTCGGGCACAACTTTGCATCTGAAGATGCCACCCGTGCTCTGTGGAATCTGCAAGACGCAGCGGGCTCTGATCAAGCGACCTAAGAACCACCAGAAACTTTGCAAAGGCTGCTTTATCCAGATATTCGAGGACGAAGTCCACCATACTATCACTTCATCTCAGCTGTTCTTCCGCGGTGAAAAAGTAGCCATCGGTGCATCAGGTGGCAAAGATTCCACTGTCTTGGCGTCTGTGCTAAAGACCCTGAATGAGAGACATGACTATGGGGTGGATTTGGTGCTCCTCAGCATCGATGAGGGCATCAAAGGTTACCGGGATGATTCTCTTGAGACCGTCAAGAGAAATGCGGTGCAATATGATATGCCCTTGAAGATCGTCGGCTACGATGAACTTTACGGTTGGACCATGGACCAGGTTGTTGAGACCATTGGTAAAAAAGGAAATTGCACATATTGCGGTGTATTCCGACGACAGGCGCTTGACAGAGGAGCCAAGATGCTCGGGATCAAACACGTTGTGACAGGCCACAACGCGGATGATGTAGCCGAGACTGTTCTCATGAACCTACTTCGTGGAGATCTACCGCGGCTGTCGCGGAGCACAAGCATTGTCACAGGTAGCAATGCGAGCGAAGTCAAACGGAGTAAGCCTCTCAAATACGCCTACGAGAAAGAGATCGTGTTATACGCACATCACAAAAAGTTGGATTACTTTAGTACGGAATGCATATACAGCCCAGAAGCTTTCCGTGGGAGTGCAAGAGGCCTCATCAAGAATCTGGAACGCGTTCGGCCTAGCGCTATCCTGGATGTTGTTCGGAGCGGCGAGGATATGGCCAGGTTAGTCCCAGGTGCTGTGCCAGATACTTGTGCTTGCGATGGGAAGGGATCCTCAAGCCAGGCTACCGACGAAGATTATAATGCTGGAGGCTGCGGTTCATCAAATGGGAGAGTAGTGGGCGGCGAAATGGCAGCCATGGAGAAGAAGCTGAGAGAAAACGAGGCTGCTGAGGCGGCTGAACTAGAGACAGAGATCACCATCACCAAGGCCGACAATTCGAGGCCCGGTCATCCGAAGTCCAGCAAAGAGGAGCCATCGAAGAGTACTGCAAATGCTGTTCCCATTCTCACAAAACAGAAATTAGGCACTTGTGAAAAATGTGGTTATATGTCCAGTCAGAGACTCTGCCAAGCATGCATGCTTTTGGACGGCCTGACACGCAAGAACCGACCGGAGATTGTGATATAGAGCCTAGGACTAGTCGGCGTTATAGCAGCTTTTCACGGCATATAGAATGAAATAGATGATACCCAGGGAATGCACATAGAGTAAACAACACAAGAATTTATCATATCTGGTGCTGTATTTGATGGTTGTACATATATGTATTCTTTTATAGTACTGCCAATTGTTCGTTGTTTATTTGTCTAGGAAATCCGCTTCTCAACCTAGTAGATGCTCAAGTCAGTAACTGCAACTTCGTCACTTCAGTGCATCGCAAGAAAACATACTCTCCAGGGATTATTCAGCTCGAAGCCGGCAGGTGCTAATGGTGCATCGCTCTGTCCTCGTAGGAGGCCCGTCAATCGTCGGTCCCGATCCATCACTGAAGATCGACAATGTTAGTCTCAGCTGCAGATTTGATGTGCTCCCCTGGAGGTCGTACTTTGCTGTGAGGGCGTTAGCATCTGGTCGGAGGCCGTTTACGTTTCAATGCCTACTCTATCCCATTGGTCTATGGACCGGCGCGGTCGCTTGTGGCCGTTCTGCCAGTGTCTGAGTTTCGACAGCCCTGCGCCCGTCGCGCCAAACATCTATATGCAGCATGTTCAGAAATCCGTGTATGGCATCGATTTGATCGCAGTGGGGGCTTACGGCGAGAATGATTCCATACGGAATCAGGGCTTCGAAGGGAACGGGCATTGTGATTAATGACGGCCAATTCTGGAGGCTGTCGTTAGCTATCGGGATCAATCAGTATATGGATAGCTGGCGGTGGCTTACTGGTTGTGTCTTGTTGTGCAGCCGTGCTGGGGAGCGACGTCGATATCGAAGCAAGAGTCAATTGAGCAAATAGAGACCAATCAATGTGAGTCTAGTAGACATTACCTAAGGCTGCCAAGTCTAAGTAAAGGCTGAGTGGTCAAAGCTCTAGGTAGGTACTCAAGTAGAGCCCCAACAGTTGATTACTTAGGCGGTACCTGGCTGGCGCCTGTGGGGCCAGACTAGGTGCGCTAGCCTGTGGCCTTGTGCTGTGCTTAGCACCTGCCTGCCACTAAAGTAGCCACTAACCTGCAAGTTAACCCGGATTGTGGAGTACTCCAACTTCCATACGTGCCTCGCGAATCACCACCTGCTTGCACTACATGTCCAAGAGCCATCGCCAAGCCGCCGTGATCATCGTTTTTAGGAATATTATCATACCGCAATCCTTATTGTTGAACAGCTGTTTCTCGTGCACGACGCGCCGATTCAGCTCGGCCACCCGAATCATCTGTCAGCGCATGAAAATATCGCCGCCAGCCTCTGAACCGATCGCGTCTCATCCTCAGCTCCAACCTGAATGCTATTTCGAGTTCAATGCGTATACCAACAAATCTAATGCCCCGGCCCTGCGAACGACACAGGGAACTCTCGTAAACTTGAAGTAATCGAGCCATCGCGCATCCATTTCCCATTTGCCACATCGTATGGTATGCGATCATCATCGTGGATGACGTAAACCTGGTCGGCGCAAGTTGTTGGAGGATTGGGAAATTGTCCTCTCTGCAGTCCCCAACCTGTTACCGCCCAACCCGAGTCTACTGCCGTTTTATACCGAGACATTCACCGGGGATTCGCGGGCCAAAACAATGGCGAATGCACAACTTATGGAGGAAGAGTTGCAGCAAAGCGTGGTCCTCTCCGAAGAAGACGCCGAGTTCGAAGAGGACGATGTTGTACAAGATGCTACAATGGTCAACAGCGGTGTCCCTCTAAACCCTGACCCAGGTCCCGCATCTCCAGGCCACAACGAAGATCTCGAAGATCGCGACGAAGATGGCAACGAAGAAGACGATGCTGACGCAGCAAATCAACCCCATGAGTTAGAAGTAGACCCGGCCAACGACGAAGATGGTGATCACGAAGATGACGCGTCCGAAAGCGAAGATGGAGATGACGACCTTCATGAAGAAGATGGAGCCTTTGATATAGATGCCGAAGGAGAAGAAGATGAGGAGGAGGAGAGGGGTTTCCAACCGAAACACTACGACGAAGGTGCGGACTCGAGTGGCGAAGATGAGGAACAAGCCGAGGAGGAAGAGGAGGAAGAAGAGGAAGAGGAGGAGGAAGAAGAAGCCGAGGGGGTCGGAGCCGTGAAAATAAAACCAGGCGAAACTGACGATGAGGATAGCGAGAGTGACCCATCCGATGGCTCTGACTCAGCCTTTAGTGACAGGGACTCTGGAGCGGAATCAGATGAAGTAGTTGAACATGATGACGACGAGGATGATGTTGATGAAGAATTCGACACCATTGATCCTCCTCTTCATGATAACGAAGAATCCGACTCCGGTTCGGAAGCGGGTACTGCTAATGAGAACATGGATGTTGAAGGCGATGTGGATATGAATGATAACGACGAAGTCGAAGGAGACGTATCTCCTTCGTCTGCAAGGCGAGCATCAGCACCTCAAATCGCTCGTGATCTGCTGCCTCCACAGCGGGGCTTAAACAAACCAGACTCGCACTCCATGTTTAACCAACTGGTTCTTGACGAAGACCCCATGGATGGCTCACGAGTGCTAAGAAAGAGAAAAACGTCCTCTGCAGAGGGAGAAGAGGATGCTATATCACTGCGGAAACGGCGGAGAAATACGCCCGACGAATCTGCCTATGACGATGCAACACATGAACAGGTCAACAGCGGCGATACCTCAACTCGCCCACGCTCTGCACGGTCACTTCGGCTAAAGGTTTCGAACTCGTCGTCACTGTGTTCCATAGTGAAGAAGACGCGATCGAGTCTTACAGTGAAGATGCGAGTGAACGCTACCGACCTTGGTCAAATTCTATCACGAAAGCCAAAGTCAATCAAGAAGCGCTCTCGTACGACGGCCTCTCAACCATCGCGAGCAGTAGCCTCGCGTAGCAATGCCACTGCTTCTTCTGCTGCTGAACCCCTGGCTATGTCTCCATTCTTCACTTCTGGTTTTTCGCAGCCATTCTACTCGTTTTATGATAAGGAAACAGATGAGTTGAAAGGAAAACCATATGGTGGCATCCTGACAGAGGAACAAGCGGATACTACAAAAACGCTGCCTACAAAGGATGATCGACGACGATTTGACGAGGCTAAGCAGAAGGCTGAAGAGGAATGGAGAAACCGCCTTCTTGCTATGCAAGCCGAAACCGAGCTGCCTGTTAAGAAGTCGAAGAAAGCGTCTGGTCCTGTAAGCCAGATTGAGTGCATCGAATTTGGTGGCTGGGAAATCGACACTTGGTATGCAGCACCTTATCCTGAAGAATACAGCCGCAATCGCGTACTGTATATATGCGAATTCTGCTTAAAGTACATGAATTCAGACTATGTTGCCTGGCGACATAAGCTGAAGTGCCCTGCCAAACACCCACCTGGTGACGAAATCTACCGACATGGTTCTATCTCGTTTTTCGAGGTAGACGGTCGGAAGAATCCGGTCTACTGCCAAAATCTGTGTTTACTAGCCAAGCTTTTTCTAGGCTCAAAAACGCTATATTACGACGTTGAACCATTCTTATTCTACGTACTGTGTGAGTACGATGATCTTGGTTATCATTTCGTCGGGTACTTCTCCAAGGAGAAGCGGGCAAGTAGTCAGAACAACGTTAGCTGCATACTCACACTCCCTATCCATCAACGGAAAGGATATGGCCACCTTCTCATTGACTTCTCTTATCTGCTGACTAGAGTGGAAGAGAAAAGTGGCTCGCCTGAGAAACCCCTCTCGGATATGGGACTGGTTTCTTACCGCAACTATTGGAGACTGGTGCTTTGCAAGTATCTGATCGAGCATGTTCCTGAAGACAAGGCCCAGAAGAGGGGCATTAGTATCAGACAAATATCTGATGATACCGGCATGACACCAGATGATGTGGTCTCCGCGCTCGAAGCACTGCGGTTCCTCGTGAGAGACCCTATCACTCATGTCTATGCCTTCCGTATAGATTTACCATTTTGTCATAAGGAGGTGGCAAGGTGGAAGGCCAAGAACTACGTCAAACTTCACACGCAAGCGTTAACCTGGACACCCTATGTCATGGGTCGAGGTAACGCAACTAATTTCGAGCTGGGTCCGGCCCTCAATGCCATTGCTCCTCGCGAAGAAGACGAGGAAACAAAGCCTGTCGAGATGGTTGCTGGCACCGTCGTTGCAACCAGTGACTTTGCAGTGGCCAACAATCTGACCCAGAGCGACCTGTTAGACGGTGAACCAGCCGTACTTGAATCCACGGAACCTAGTGACATTATCATCGAGGAGCCCCCAACAAACGCAAGTCCTAATGGCCTTGATAAAGAGAACGCTAGTATTCTCCAAACATCGGAGCAAGGCGACCGACATTACACAGCAGATGGTGTGAAAGACGACAGACACGACTGGCAGCAGCAATACGAAAGTATCCCAGTGGCCCGATTCCAAGTATTCCCCCCGATTAGTAAACGCCCAGGGATGTCTCGTGCTGGCTCCAGCATTGCAAGACCAGTGACATTACCACGTACTACTTCAGCTATCCGGACACCGGCGCAACCGCGGCCTCGACCTCGCGCACGCCGGTCAACAGGTAGTAGCGTACGCAAATCTACGCAGAAAAAAACTAGCACAGCAAAACGTAAGACCGGGGGCACTGGACGAGGCCCGGGGCGTTGGCCTAAAGGAACTAAGAAGAGTGATTATGGGAATGCTGATAGTGGTCCCGGCCTGCCCCCTGCCTGGATTGAGAAGCAAAAGCAAAAGATAGTGCCTACGGGGGTCACCGATCCCGATGAAGAGAACGAGATGCATGACACAGTCCAAGTGCAGGTCAACGAGACAGGCGTTAGGAATGGCAAGGAAATAGAGACAATTTCAGCCAGGTTCGAGGTCCAAGGCGACGAACCACGCTCAGAAAGTACTATCAGGTCGAGCGCCTCTAGTACGAATGGCGTCAAAACCGAAGGAAGATTTACTGGCCCAGCTAGCGGCGAGGACGTCACTATGGATCAGACGGAGGCGTACGAAGATGCAGATGCCCCAGGTGAAGAGGAGTGACGATGCACATTACACACTTATTTTGTAGACATGATGTACTATTTACGGGTGGCATCCCGAGGCGTCCCGGGCGTAGATGGCAGTTGGCATGATCGGCAACTTCTGGTGTGCTCTCAAGAGCCTCGGCGTTATGGGTCTGCTGGGGATTACCTGAGATACCTAGAGCAAGCCTAATTGTGCAGGATTTTGAATTGATGTCGCGCCGATAGTTGAATTTATCATAGCCTCCATTGGTGAGGTGGTATGCATTTAGCCTGTGTGATTGAGATTAGGACAGTGGTGACCTAGGTATGTATGTAAGCACTGACTGTAGGTGCTGTGCTTAACAGCTACAGCAGGTATGCTGCCACTTCTAAAAGCCGGCAGGGGAGGGGGAGACCCCTGCAATGTTCTCGACTTAGTGCTGGCATCCTCTGACCTCGTTGTTTCAGCCTTGTAAAGCACGAAAACCCGACCCCTTTCCAAGTGCTCCCGTATCTATCTCCAACTCGGCTGGTACGGATTGACTTAAAACGCTTCCGTGTTCTCTTCAACCATACTTACATACCTTATCCACCGCATTTGAAGCCCTCGAATGTATCATAGCAGCGGCGCGTTGCGTTCTATTCTCTCCACTCTTGAATTTGGCCCTATCAATCCACTATGAATATCATCTCTGAATTGAGGTAGCAGTACGTAAAAGGCAGTATGGCGCGTTTTTGGACTCGCCCATCACAAGCCTACATCTCACGCCAGCTAGCAGCCGAGAATGTAGTCATGTTTCTAGCGCGTCTTGCACTACTCATACAGCCGCTCGCGCTATTGGCGTGGCTTGCGTCGCCTGCGCTTGCCTATACGGCGCTCTCGGACCACTTCTTGAAACTCGTCCCATCTGGCGGCGATGACTTCAATATTGATAATGGCAAACTGCTGGCGCCAATATTAATTCCACGGGTGCCTGGAACGCCAGGTCAGGCTGCCGCGCAGGAGCACTTTGTCAACTTCTTCCGCGAGGAGCTTCCGAGCTGGAGCATCGAATGGTTCAATTCGACGGGGAAGACGCCGGTGACTGGAGACCGGGAAATTCCATTCCAGAATCTGCTGTTCAAGCGCGAGCCGCCATGGGTTCAAGAAGGACAGAGCAATTTGCTCACACTTGTTGCCCATTATGACAGCAAGATCTCGCCGGAGGGGTTTATAGGAGCTACGGACAGCGCGGTACCGTGTGCAATTCTCATGCATGTAGCTCGCACTATCGACCGTTTTGTCACGCAGATGCATGACGAGATGAACGCCCTGGGAGAGGGGGGCACTGTTCCCATGGATATGGGCGTCCAGATCCTGCTCTTGGACGGGGAGGAGGCATTCAAGGTTTGGTCGGAAACAGACTCGCTTTATGGCGCGAGGTATGGCCTACCTACCCCGTTTCACAATCATTGTTACTCTTCAATTTCCCAAAGATTACAAAATATCAACCCATAGGACATCCACTAACAGCGCACGCAGAGCCCTTGCCGAACGCTGGGAAACTTCCTACCACCCGGCTCACTCGTTCTACAAGAACCCGCTAGACCAGATCAGCATGTTCGTGCTCCTAGATCTTCTCGGGTCCCCGAATCCCATTGTGAGGTCGTCTTTCCTGCCCACCCATTGGGCGTACCGTGCCATGGCCAACGTCGAGCAGCGGATGCGGCGGTTGAACTTGCTCGAGTCCAAGCCGAGCGGGCCATTCCTGCCTGATGCCGAGAAGGAGATGTCGAAGTTCGGCCGAACTATGGTGGAGGATGATCATATTCCCTTTATGCGTCGAGGTGTGCCGATACTGCATATGATCGCGACACCGTTTCCGGATGTCTGGCATACCATGGATGATGATGGGGCGCATCTCGATATGCCCACTGTCCGCGACTGGGCGCGCATCGTAACCGCCTTCGCTCTGGAGTGGCTGGATATGATGGAGGTCGAGCCAAAGGATGAGGTTCCCGCGCATAGGTGATTAATCGGTCGTTCGAGTTTTTATTTACTATATTGTGATGATACTGTTTCTTGGTGTGGTGTTTTGAGCGGGCCGAGCACGAGCCATATTTTGATGTGTATAAGCAACATGAGAACCGGCGTTTAGGTCAATTCAAAAATAACCAACTTAATACATTAGTATCCTTCGTTCGATTTTGAATATTTGGCTTGTCTGTCCGTTTACTTTTCTTATTGCTGCTGTTACATCGGTGCAGCAAGAGAATGAATAAACAAAGCACGCCAGCGCTCTTTAATATCTCACAATTAACAACTATAATGTTTAAATATCTATCCTCAGTTTGTCTGATCTCTCGTTTAAAAGCTGATGGCTGCTTGAAATATCATGTACCCACCTCAGACGTCATGCCCGTTACAGCATTCTGCACTAGGCTAGGTGGACTAGATCTAATCCGGGTCTTGTATTACCTAACTAGGCACTCACAGCTTTGTATACTAGAAAACCTTCTGGGCACTATCTGTATCTACTGACTCAGGTCTGCTCCGTGTACAGCCTGAGATTTCAGATACACCGCGTGAGCAGTTTCTGCCACGTCTAGGTGCTGAGTCTAGGCGGGGTAGTGGTGTCAGATGAGGCTCATGCTTGCGCGTCGTTGAATAATAGTTGACCAGTTCTTGTGTAGCCAATAAATATTAGCTTTGTTGCGTTGTCTGCTTTGAAAGCAGCAAGGGGTAAACTGATGCGACCTACTGTAGAGGTAGTAGAAGTAGAGTTTACCGTTACTACGCTACCTACATACATACCCAAAGTACCTAATATGCAGGCAGCAGCATTATTTACTAGGTACATCATGGATGTATAGCATGTACGAATGCAGTAGGTGCTCAGCACATACTGCTTTAAGTATATGCTGAGACCATGATAGATCCATTCAGCGTTGGATTAAATCTGTAGGTACCGGGACCTGCATAGTACCTATCACCATGTAAGTATGACTTGCACACGTTTGTACGTACACTAGTACCTAACCTACCTTCAAATTCATGTACTTGTGTAGTAGGTACGCATACGTAAGATAACTACGTGCCGTCTACATGTATTTAATTTCTCACTGCATTTCCCATTATATACACAGGTGTGCTACCGGATGGTATGAGGTAGGTAGGTCATATCCCTTAGTATAACCTTATAATATGTATATAGGTAGTAGCACATATCAGGTTAGATATTTGGGGTGTTGTTATGGTATGTTTATTATAGGTACGGTATTTGTTTATTGTCCGGCAAAGAAACCTTGAAGCGTTTCTGCGTTACTTTCCCTTCCGGTGCCAAGCAAGTTGTGGCGCACCTCTATTCGCTCCCTACCAGCTGCGATGAATATTTAGCTACGCAACCCCCTACCTCTCAATATATTCTAGACCACCTAGACTACCTACCACTACCGCCGCTGGAGTTCGAGGGGCGGTTCGGCTGCACAGGGTCCTCGCATAAAAGTTGGCAGGACAGGGAACCCAAAGAGGCGACACACAGCGGCCAAGCAGCGACGAACGAGCCGCGCTATTCCAAATTTACCGCCAAAGCCATCTGCCAAGCCCAGCATTACGTTGTGTTGCTCCAGGGCTCTTCCAGCGATAGCTTGGCGCTCGGCTGTCTCCCCTCCCAACCTCATCGCCGTTGTCCATTCAATCCATCCACCTACAGCCCTTGATCCATTCACTCCGCCTTGCAGACCCGACACGTCCCTATAGTCCCGCCATCCGCGGTATTCGCTCGCTGCCGCCAACTACGCATTGCCGCGCCCAATCGCCAGCACTCTCCGGCCGTCGTTCTGCCTGAGCAGCCCTGTTCCGAGCCGATCGAATCCAATCCAATCCAATCCGCCTCCCCCATCCGTCGCCTGATCACCACTGCGCCCAACCGCCTTCTCCCCAACCACGGAACCAATCCACTGAGGTGGATTGCGCATTCAATCGCGCCAGCCCGCTGATTCTCCCACCGTCGTATCCCTACGTGCCACTGCCTCTGGGTGCATACGCCCAACGACGTGCGACCGTGCAACCCCTACGTCCTTGTCTCCCCCCCTTTCCCCGTTTTCCTCAGACAACACCGGCAAGATGTCGAAGGTAATGAGAAGCGTCAAAAACGTCACCAAGGGGTACTCCAGCGTCCAGGTGAAGGTTCGCGAAGGTTCGTTCGGCCGCACTCGTTTGGTTCTATCGTCTACGGCAGTGAGAGCAGTGCGTGCTAACACTACATTGCCACAGCGACAAGTAATGACCCGTGGGGCCCGACCGGCACTCAGATGAGCGAGATTGCTCAGATGACGTACAATTCGTATGTCACCATGGCACCATGCACTCCGTGTCCGATTCGATCCGTCTAACCATGCCACAGGTCGTCCGAGTTTTACGACATAATGGATATGATCGATAAGCGACTGAATGACAAAGGTAAGAACTGGAGACACGTCCTCAAGGCCCTAAAGGTTCTCGACTACTGTCTGCACGAAGGCTCCGAACTGGTTGTGACATGGGGTCGTAAGAACGTTTATATTATCAAGACATTGCGCGAGTTTGTTTACATTGATGAAGAAGGCCGCGATGTGGGCCAGAATGGTGGGTGCCTTTTGCCATGTTCATGCCGTACTTTTCATACTAATGACACCAGTTCGTGTTGCGGCAAAGGAGCTTACAGCCTTGTTACTCGACGAAGAGCGGCTGCGCGCTGAACGAAGCGATAGGAAAACATGGAAGTCTCGAGTTACCGGCATTGAAGAGTTTGCTCCCGCCACTGCTCCTAGCGGCAGCCATCGACAGCAGCGTCCTGTCCGACAGCAATATAGCGACGAGGAGGATGCCGAGTATAAGCTAGCAATCGAGGCAAGCAAATACCAAGAGGAGGAAGACAGGAGGAAGCGTGAAAGCCGTCAAAGTGGTGCTGGTGAGGATGACGACGATCTCGCAAAAGCCATCAAGCTCAGCAGGGAAGAGGATGAACGTCGGAAACGAGACCAAGAAGAAAGCAATGCTTCATCTCTTTTCGGTCTCAGTGATCCCGCGCCAAGCGCCCAACCTCAACCCACGGGTATGAATATGGGCTACCAGCAAGGCAATAACGTTGACTGGTTAGGGAATCCGATCGATCAAAGCCAGTTCGGGCAACCGCAGCAGACGGGATTTGTTAACAACGCTTATACTGGACAGCCCAACAATAATGGCTACTCGAACGGCTTCGGACAGCAACCGACGGGCATATATGATCCTTATGGCCAGCAACAACAACAACAACAACAGCAAACCCAGTTACAACCATTCCAGATGCAACCAACCGGGTACAATCCATACGCGCAACCACAGCAAGCGTTCCAACCACAACCAACTTCATCTCCTGAACCAGTTGCCCAACCGGGGAGCAATAACCCCTGGGCAAGCAATCATAACACTCACCTCGGAGTCCAATCACCCATACAGCCAATGCAGACTGGCTCGAACAATCCATTCGCTTCGAATTTCACACGACCCCAGACAGCCAAAACGCCATCCATGCCGACTCTGAACACCCTACAGAGCCTTCCTGAGCAGAAGACGCTTCAGACATACACACCACCTCCCCAGCCTACATTCCAGCCCACCATACAGCAACAGCAACCTCAAAGACCAATGAACGATCACGAACAAAAGCTCAACGCTCTCCTAGCTAGCGGCGATGGAATGGATACCTTTGGAAATACTGGCGATCTACGAATTCCGGCTCAGCATACGGCGCCAGGTACCTTCGTAAACTCAGCCGGCTCTGGTGTGCAGAAACTTACTGCAGAAGCTACCGGCAACAACCCATTTTTGAGGACACAGTACACAGGTATGCCTCAGGTATCATATGGCCAGCACCAAATGCCAGCTGCTACTGGTCCTGCGATGATGGGTATGGGCGGATATGGGGCGGGTAATAACCCGTTCGCTGCCCGGCCACAACAGCAAAGCAACCAGCAGGGCCAAGACCTCATACAATTCTAAACTCCCTATGTTTACACAACCATGTGCTGGACACTTTGATTACTTTTACGGTGTGCCTTGCCAGGATTCTACTACCCGGGCGTGACGAGTGGCGCGATGACCGAAACTCTACATACCCCCAAATTTTCTAATTTTATTTCGGCCGAAGTTTTGTTGGTGGGAGTCGAGTCCGTCCGTTCCTGGGGCGAACCGTTATTTGGCGCGTCTTACTTTCATTTGATGCCTTACTACAAACGAGCCAGGGCTTCATATTGGTAGAAGACGAAAAGCGTGAAGAAAGGCGGCAAGCAGATGGCGAAAGTGGGAAAGAGAGAGAGAAAGAGAAAGAGAGGCCACGGTACGGGCGGATGGACAGACAGATAAGGGGGGGGGGGGTTGTACAGTAGGACAGCCGATGAATCAATTCACATCTCTGTCCAAACTTTTAAAGATTTGTCTCGTCGACCGGCTCTATTCTGCTATGTAGAGATTCCACCCAGGGAAGCAACATGGAAGAGGAAGGACAGATGCATAACATGAGGGAAAACTATTAACATTGCGCACGCCAGATGGTTTGCCGAAAATTTTACGTTTACATAGCCGTCATAGTTAGCCATCCAATTGATTTGGGAGGAATGCGGTACGAAGTGTTCTAGACATGACAAGAAGCTTCATTTTTAGCTCCTATTTGAATTATAGTATTAGTTTACGCAAAAGGGGTGGTTGCGGCATGTGGTGTATATACAACGTTGAAAGTCAATCCTTTTTGTTTCGTCATGTGATCATCGTTTCTTCACGATTTACCCTGTCGCCCTTTTCGACCTCTTCTTCTCGCGCCGGCTCTTTGTTGATCGGCATAAGCCGAGCGAAGCTGAACAAGTCGGGGTGAGCGTCGAAGTTCAGCCGAGCGAGGGGGCCTTGACATGCCTTGCGGCGCGAGCGGATGAGTATTGTCTTGCGATATGCGCGTGAACCGGGCTCGCTGGCCGCGGCTTTCACAGTGTGCCCTGTTATTCGAGGCGGCGAGGCATCACTTGGTGAGCATTCATGGGCGTTAGTGGCCCTCCTGTCTCTTCCGCGCCTCTCGTTCATCTATTCTCCTCGGCCTGCCTCTTCGTTGCTCACGATCTTGAGGTCCCATTGAGATCGGCCGTTTGTTATGCTTTACGAGCTAGGACCACAAGCGGGGGGACTGTTGCTCTGCTACTCCTTCTCCCTCTAGGGTGGTAGTCGCTGATCACCTGTCGAGGAAGATGCCCACGAACTCTTCCTGATTCACGCCCCCCTTCCCCTCGACGTCGAACTGTTCGATCATGCTGTGGATCTCGTTCTCCGGTACATCCTCGTTCAGCTCCTTGACGACGGTCCGCAGGTCTTCCACCGTGATCATGCCCTTGGTGCCCTTGTCGAACAGCATGAACGTCTTAAGCAGCTCCTCGCGCGGGTCCCGCGCGGCGATATACCTGGCGGCGATGCTTTGGAACCCCTCGCGCGACAGCCTTAGGTTTACGACGCCGGGCGCAGTGGCCGGGTTCGGTTGGTCATCCATGGAGGGTAGCGGTTTCCAATCGGGCTTGGGGTGTGCTGTTGATTTGAAGGCCGTGATCAGATCCGGACGCGACAGTTTGCTGAAGCCAAGCGCCTGCAACGCGTAACGGAACTCGGAGAAGTCAAGCAGGTCGTCCTTGTTCATGTCAAAGAGGTGGAACTGCCAGACCAGGTGCGGTTAGTTCTCCATCCTCATCGCCTATGTCCCCACGGCGATATAATACTGTTAGGGTTGGCGGCAACTTACGCAGTCGTTGATCTCGCTTCTATGCTCGTCGCTTATCTGGTCCCACGGCTCCGCGTAGTCGGGATTCCGCACCGCCGGGGCGAAGCGCGTGCCTGCCCGTGAAGGTCCGGGACGCATTGACGCGCTATGCATTCCTGCGCCGGCGTAATCGTTAATACTGCCACTAGCATAATTGTTCATCCCTGATGTCATCATGTTTCGTATGCAGTGCGAATGCAGCTCACCGAGCTATCCTCCTATTCGGCGATGGCACGACTAGGCTGAGTTGAGTTCGATTTAGTCTAGCTCAATACAATCGCGCGCGCCCGTGCTCCCTCGGGCAAAATAGAATGGCTGGCAGATGCGAGGCCCTTCCGGGAGCCGCGTTGTTTGTGGAAGACAATACAGTATAGCCTTGCTGCGTATGTTTTACCAAGTTCAGGGGCGGAAGCCAGTGATTAAGCAAAGCGCTGAAAAGAAAACAGACGGCGTCGCGGCTGTATGGTATGATTACACGGTTGTGGACGTATAAAGAACGCGGTTGATTTTGGGGCCAAAGTGTTCAACACCAAGAAATAAACTAGTTGGCTGGGATGCGCAAGGGAGCAGGTATCGCTGGATGTCGTCGTACAGGATGTTGTTTCAAGCCGAATGAAGCTGTGTCCATAGCGGTTGCGACAGGGTTGTTGGAAGCGTTCAAATTATGTTCGAGACGGGCGGGCAGGCGGAAGCAATTGAAGATGTGTGTTATGTGTACTGCAAGATACTGTAGTATCGTGAAGGATGCCCGTCGAGTCTCACGGCGCGTGTTATCTGCAGAGCGGTGCATTCAACCATTGGGTGGGACTGCCTTTGGCATGGGCGGCTGGACTGGCTCGATTGATTGGACCTGCTTGCACTTCCCTCTTTAGCCTGGCGCGTGTCCCGGGGGTCGCCCAGTCGCGTTTTTTACTGTGCTGTAAGTACAGAGGTTACCTACGCAACCTCCCTCCTGGACCACTTGACCTCCGCACTTTACCGCGCTATTAGGCAAGGTAGAGAAGGTAGGGAGCAGAGGCGACCCAATCCTTGATTCCATTGGCGTCAATGAATAATACTTCGTAAATTTGTCTTTCTCACACATTGTTATGTGTGTACATTTATTTCGTATCGGCAAGTGAGAACTTTGAAAGCTATCAGCGAGATGGAGGAAACCTCAGCTATTGATATGCCTTGTATGTATATGGCAGTAGGTATTCCTCTAATTGACTACGTACAGTAATTACCTACGTGTTGCGCTAGGAGTATGTAATGATTGGTGGGTTGTGTTAGGCAGCAATCCCCAAGTCTGCCTTGCTTAACAATCAGCTGTGACACAGAGCAGCATGAATGCTAAGCAGCTGTGTATAAAAGATAGTCTCTCACCTCATCGTCTCTTTTCTCCAGCCAACCTGCTCCAGAGGCCCTAGACATACAGTAGCTATTTCTTGAGATACAGACAGCAGCATAGAGGAACGAACCAGACAGCCATAGTGACTTCTATCGCGCATTTGCCAAACAGTACGTATCTATCTAGCCAGCCTACGTATATGATTTATCTTATCGTTATCCCTTTATATTTGCAGCCGCTGTGATTGGTGCATTGGTGTATCGGTGATGCAGTGACAGACATAGTCGGCGGCTGGGTGACACTTTGTTCAACAGCAACCACTACTGAAAGGCCTGTAGAAGCTTGAGCCGGGAGCTTGGACCCTCTAACTGCCCACCTGTGCACCCAATCCCACGAGCCACCGCCCCCCCACTACCTCCGACGCCTTCCAATTTGCCTAGAAATTTGCTGGGTGGCCCGCACAGCGCCCGAAGTTCTCCTCCTGCCTACCGTATGTACTAACCTTGGAAGAACAGCCAGCCCCAGCCCCAGCCGCCTCTCTATTATCTACCTGGCTACCTGTTTGTACTTCTCTAGTCCCGTCGCGGGAATTCGCAAACAATCTGCCTCCTTCGAGAGCTCCCTAACCTAAACCTAGCAGTTAGTCTCTGCTGCTGCTGCTGCATCATCGTCGACACACCACCAACTTTTCGTCCTCGACCCAGGCTCATAACTCCTCCTTTCCCTCCTCCTCCTCCTCTTCACACATTCATTTCTTTTCATCTTTCAGCCAAATTCGCCCCTCTTGCATCGTCGTTTTCTCTACGCGACTACTTACTGCCAGGGCCTGGTCGCATCAGCATTGCATCGCGACCTAAGAAAAAAAAAAGTTGACAGTCCCAGCCTCGATAGTTCTGCGCAGCGAATCATCAACAACCACTCCGTTGTCTCAACGACCGGTTCCCCGTACGTCCTTCCGCAGCCGCCCTACGATTGTCGACGTCGAACAACATTTTTCCATGTCTCCCCCGGTCTAACTGTGTCAACCCACCTCGACTACCTCACGCGTCAGACGCGCGCCAACTGACAACTCATCCTCGGCTCCGTATCCTTGACTAATCAAGACGAAGCACCATGTCGTTTGGCGGCTTCGGCAGCGGCGGCGGCAGCGGCGCCTTTGGCAGCAACAATAATAATCCCTCCGGTGGCTTCGGCGGCTTTGGCGGCGCCAACAATAACGCGGGTACAACAGGTATGTTCTCACTTCCCTTGTCCATCCTTCTTGTCTCTTGATTTTACTCTGGGCTTTGGAACTAACGCTCGCTGCACTTATAGGTGGCTTTGGTGCTGCTGCTAACACGAGTGGTGGCCTCTTTGGTTCCGGAGGTACTACATCGGCCTTCGGCTCGAACCCAACCGGTACGTTCGCTTTTCTTCTATCGCCACTGCTCTCTCAGCCCGGCACGCCTCCTCTCGTTTCTGGTGATACTAATGTCTGGACATAGGCGGATTCGGGTCCACCAGCAATACCAGCGCATTTGGTGCCAAAACCGGAGCCTTCGGAGCAACCACATCCGCAGGCGGCGGTATGTTTGGCAGCAGTTCTACTCCAGCAGCTTCAAGCGGCGGCTTTGGTGGCTTTGGGTCAACCAATACCAATAACGCGTCCACATCGAGTCCATTCGGTGGCGGAACCGGCTCATCGCTTTTCGGCAACAATGCTAATAACAAAACTACTTTCGGATCCACCACAGGTGGCACTTCAGGCGGTCTCTTTGGCAGCGGCGGTACCAACACTGGTACCACATCCGCGTTCGGGAATTTTGGTAACGCAGCCAACAATGTCACAGCCTCTACAGGCGATCCACCAGGCACTGCAAGTGTGACCACTTTCCAGCCTTTGGTAGAAAAGGAGACCGCGACTGGCGTCGCCCAAAATTCGTTCCAAAATATCTGTTTTCAAGACGCCTTCAAGAAGTGGTCGCAGGAAGAATTGCGACTTGTGGACTATGCCGCCGGACGTCGTTATGGTGGCGCCTCTGGAAGCAATACATTTGGCGTTGGTTCCGGCTTTGGCAGCTTCGGTTCGAATAGCCAACCTTCCAACACGGCCTTCGGCACTTCGAATACAAATACAACCAGTGGTGGCCTTTTTGGCAGTACTGCGCCAACAGGTGGCGCATTTGGCCAAAATAATACAAGCACAAGTGCCTTCGGTGGTAATAGCGGTGGCATGTTTGGCAATGCCAATAAGCCTGCTACTACTGGCGGTATGTTTGGCAACACTGCAACATCCCAGCCGACTCAGCCTGGTGGCCTTTTCGGAACCGCTGGAACAAGCGGCTTTGGTGCCAGCCCTGGCACGAGCACAGGTGCATTTGGTTCAACAGCCAACAACAACAATGCTAGTGGCGGATTATTTGGAAATAATAATAATCAGAATAAGCCGGGATTTAGTTTCGGAAACACGGGCGCGAATACCAGTGGATTTGGCGGCGGCGGTTCAAATGCCTTTGGTACTACAAATACCAATACTAGCAGCGGCGCTGGTGGTGGTCTTTTTGGGAATACCGCTGGCAGCGGCACCGGCGGCGGCTTGTTTGGGAACACCAATCAACCAACTACGAATGCATTTGGTACCACAGGCAGTTTTGGCGGTGCGCAGAACTCACAACAGCAAAGTGGTGGACTATTCGGCAACGCCCAGAAGCCAGCAGGAACAGGCATGTTTGGCAATACGAGCACTAACACAGGCACTGGTGGTGGGCTTTTCGGAACCACCAACAATAATACCAATGCGTTTGGCCAATCGAACCCTACTCAGACTGGCGGTGGTGGTCTTTTCGGCAGTAGTAAGCCTGCAGCAGGATCCACTGGTGGACTTTTTGGTGGTGCTGGGATCACACAGAACACTAGCACAGGCGGTGGACTTTTTGGCAGTTCATTGTCGAATAACCAAAACCAGCAACCGCAGACGCAGCAAACCGGTGGCTTGTTTGGAGGTCTCAACCAGAGCCAGCCAAAGGTAGGCGGTTTGTTCGGCACAACTACATCGACGGCAGGAGGTGGTATATTCGGAGGTCAGAATACCCAGCCGCAAGGATCCTTATTCGGCTCTTCTACCACGCAGCAACCCCAAAACAACACGATGGGAAGTTCCTTGTTCGGAAACTCTCAAGGAGCTCAATCAAATGCGCAATCATTGACAGCAAGTATCAATGACCCGAGTGCATTCGGCTCCCTATTCGCCAACTTCGGTAGCAACGAGGCTGTAAACCCCGGACCGCTTGCGACGCCAACAAATAAGAGACAGTCCCGACGACCATCGATTTTACCTTATTACAGGCTCAACCCTTCCTCCGCTTCGCGATTAACTGTCACACCCCAAAAGCGCGGTTTTGGATTCTCCTACAGCACATACGGCACACCAAACAGCCCATCAAGCACTTCCAGCACACCCGGCGCACTATCGCAAAGTCTCCTAGGCGGAAGCTTGTCTCGCAATCTTGGAAAGAGTGTCTCGACAAGCAACCTACGCCGCAGCTTTAACGTCGAGGATAGTGTCTTGCTGCCTGGTGCGTTCTCAGCCAGCTCAGGACCGAAGACCTACCATAATGGCAACGTCAAAAAGCTGGTTATCAACAAAGATCTTCGCAGCGACCTCTTCTCCACGCCCATCAAGGATAAACCAGCCGCAGAAACCCCAAATACTGCTCGTAAATTAATTAAACGTGTCAGCTTTGACACAAGCAACGTGGATGGCACCGAAGACGGGAACGCCGCAAATGGCTCATCCAATTCGACTCCAAGCGCAGAGCAACTTGGGTACGTCAGACCCAAGGCTGCCAACGGTGTAAACGGGACTAAATCCGACACTGCTCCACCAGCTCCAGAGATGGAGCAAATCAAAGGAAATGAGCTCGCGATTGTGCCTGAAAATGAAGCCACTTCACCGCCAGCCCACAGTACACCTCGTGACGGCGAACCTGGCACTTACTGGATGTCCCCAAACAAAGACGAAATTCAAAATATGAACCGGGTCCAGCGCCAAAAGATTGCAGATCTCACCGTGGGCAGGAAGAATGTTGGTTCCGTTAGATTCAAGGTGCCTGTAGATTTAACAGGTATAGATGTCGACACCATATGCGATACCATTGTTGTGTTGACCGCTCGATCTGCAACGGTTTACCCCAGTTCAGTGAAGAAGCCTCCAGTTGGTAAAGGCCTGAATGTCCCAGCTCTCATCAGCTTAGAAAATGCCTGGCCTCGGGCCTCCAGAACCGGCAAACCTACCTCAATCAACAAGCATGTAGAACGTCTCCGGAGAATTCCCGACACGACATTTGAGGATTATAATGCAGAAACTGGCGAATGGACTTTCTCTGTTGAACACTTCACAACTTACGGCCTAGATGATAGCGAAGATGAAGAGGAAGATGCTGCACCGGGGACTTCGACAGGAGCCTTATACGGAGATGAATCTGCATCGCCTGTAGGTTCCGACGGAGAAGAAATGCCAATCCCAGAGGCAAAATATGCCCATCCTCCAGGCGCTTTTGAGCCAGAGCAGTATGATTATGGCAGCGACGAAACGGATGTAGCAGATGTCAATGCATCCAAGTTGTCTTTTTTAGCTAAGCGCTCCGCGGGTTCTGCGTCACATGGACTTGTTTCTTTAGATCAGGCCGCCATGGACGATGAATATGCGATGTCTGAGGTGAATGATGATGCGAGTGATCACCTTGGGCAACATCTCGCCGCGGAGCATGACGAAGACTCGTTCGATGGTAGTCAGTCAGATCTTGCCCATGAAACCCCGGCCGGTATCATGAGAGCAAGGATGCGTGCAATCAAGAGCTCAGCTACTCCAGTAAAAGTTCAGGTCGCGGCTGGCGACGACTGGATGGATATGCTCAGCAAGACAATAAGCCCCCAGAAGCGCGATCGGGCGCTGCTGAAAAGCATACATGAGTTGGAAAACTACCGCGCAGCCAGAGATAGTGTTCGGGAGCAATCACCCACAAAAAAACGAATCGTCCCAGATAGTAAGGGCTTTGCAACAAGCATTGACCTGATGAATTCGCTGTTTGAGAAGGCGAGAACGCCCACAGAAAATTTGCAGGCCTCGGTCCGGCCAAAAGGTGTCAAGGTTTGTTTTTAATTCATGTTATCCCAGTCTCGGGGATCTCGGGCGAACAAGCGGATCTGTAATTATCTCGAAATAATACCATGCATATATACTAATAGATTTCCTTCCCTATAGTGGCCGTACAAACGTGTTACCAAACACCTAGATGAAAGCGATATGGATTCCGCAGACAGAATTTGGCATGATACAATGCGGCCTACTTGGGGACCCGGCGGTACACTCATATTCTCCGCTACACCAAGCGCCTCCACCTTTGGTCGATCAGGCCGCATATCCGAGAAAAACGGATTGATGACGGTTATGAAAGGAGGCGTTGTGTCCGAGACTCAAGACATTCGGATTGCCAAGTTTACAAATGAGGTGAATTCAACAGTCAGTCCGGTTTGTTTTCTATCACAATTGCTAACTCTCCTATTATCCAGATGTCTGCTAAGGCTATAAACAACCATTTGAAATTAGCACAGGTTCATGTTGTTGACGGTATCCCAGCCGTAGAGTTAAATCCGAGATTAAATCTCAAGGATTTCTCTGTGACCTACGGAACCAAGAATTCGGCTGACGAGCACGAGAAACTCGTATGGGAACTTGCTAGCGTTCTATTTGATAATATCAAGATTCCCGTGGAACTGCAAGCTGACCCGGAAGCTGCTGTCGAGAAGCTGCGCCGTGAAAATCTCTCCCGATTATGGGAATCCATGGTGGAAGATCGCACAAATAAAGCAGTTGCGATGGCGCACACACATGAGGAGAAAGCATTGGCGGCTCTATCCGGCCATCGCGTTGCCGAAGCATGCAAGTACCTCTTGGAAGGAAAAAACTTTCGCCTTGCCACATTAGTCTCACTCATCGGAACAAACGATCGTTTAAAGAAAGATATACGAGAACAACTCCGAGAGTGGCAAGACGCGAATGTCTTGTCCGAATTTTCCCAGCCAATTCGGGCACTGTACGAGATGATCGGTGGAAACGTATGCGCTTGCCAAGGCACAAAGGGAGCCTTGGAGAATCGCACAGAGTCCTTCTCAATTTCGAGAAGATTTGGTCTCGACTGGCAGCAGGCTTTCGGTCTAAGACTCTGGTATGCCATCTCGACAGACGGCAGCATTGCTGAGGCGTTCAAAGCCTATGAAGAAGACGTTGAGCAGAATAAGGAGCTGCGCCCCGTTGTGTGGTTCGCCCAGCATGGAATTTCAGCCATCTGGGACGATCCTCACAAAGAGGACAGACAGGACCTTCTATGGGGTCTCTTGGAACTATATTCCAACAGTCAGGCAGATGTGGAATCCATTATTCGACCAGAGAACTCCCAGTTGTCCCCGCTAGACTACCGTCTTTGTTGGCAACTCGGACAGGCCCTCGTGTCTACTGGTCGATTGTCCTTCGGAAAGAATGCCACCGAGAAGGCCGACGCAGCGACGATCTCATTCGCTGCACAGCTGACAAATGAGGGCAGCTGGCTTGAAGCAGTCTTCGTCTTACTGCATCTTACAGATCCTGATGCCCGTGCCAGGTCTATCCAGGACCATTTGTGTAGGCATGCTGCACTAATCGGAAATGATGATTCTACCTCGTTTAGGAAGCTTGCAGTGGATTTCAAAATCCCCACCCAATGGATCTGGCATTCAAAAGCATTATACATGCGAAGTGCGAAAAAGGATGCGACAAGCGAAGTCCAATGCTTACTCCGCGCTGAATCCTGGGCTGAAGCTCACCAGACCTTTGTCAAGGAGGTCGCTCCAAGGACCATCATCGAACGAGATTATGACGCCTTAGCTGATGTTCTTCAGCAATTTGAGGGCCGGCACTTGCATGTTCCTGACTGGAATGTTGGTGGTGAGATTTATAAAGCTTTCCTACAGCTCATGGGCTGCCATCGCCGTTCCGAAGCGCCTCCCCAGGCGTTAGTCAACAATCTGCTTGAAGGCTTACCTGCAATGCATGGCAACACCCCGGAGGCTGGGGTAGTGGAGTACGCTGCTCTCACCGAGATGGCTGCTGAGGTTGCTAAGATGGTCACCAATATGACCAAGGCTGGGGAGGTAAGGCCCACATCGTGTTTGAAATATCTGAATATGTTACTGATTTTCTTTAGTTGGGCGACGACCGAATCCTCGGCCTACCGTTGACCGAAGACGTCCTCCTAAAACACTCTAGGGACTTAGCATGGTCACATTATAGCGCCATTACGGGCCGAGCTTAGGAGAGCCCTGACTTGTTGACTTGGAGCACAGATGAGATGGCTACACTGTCATGTTCATCAAGTAAATTCTCGTTGGTAGATACAGCTTAACGCGACACATGAAGAACATGTCCAGCGTTGGGGATACAGATAAATTGTTACCGGGGTAGACGCATCCCTATGGACTTATGGTTGTTCCGATTACCAGGCAATTTCAAATGTACCCTGTTTCAGATTCCAAGAGGATAATGGAACCAACCTGACCGCCAGCTTTGGGCAAAGGAATATTGAACGGACCCCTGTTGGTGTCTCGCTATCATAGTTGCCTTGCCTCTACAGATGCGGATTGTACAATAAAAGTAGATAGAGTAAAAACACTTAATTCATGTATCATCATTCTAAGTCTATGCTTGTGACTTGTATAGTTTACTACTGGCCTCTAGTTCTCGAAGATATCTGTCCTTCTCCGGAATAAGGTTAACTTAGCCAGAGAAAGTAATTGGCCCCTCACTAAAATGTTAAATCAATATTTGCTCTGATACAAGTTTTGAGGATGAGCTGAAGGGATTTCCCACTATTTCTTTACTTTGTATTCTTCCCTCTTGGTATCTCCACACCTCTGTAGGCCCCGTGCCATGTCAACCAGGCAAGGCTCTTACGAGTTCCTCACTTCGCACCACGTGCACCTCTTATCAGTCACTGCGGTTGTTCGCCGAATATCTGGCACAGATTGCTTGAGATTAAGGACTTGTGGCGTTATCACGCGTCGGCTGGAGGAGACTTTTGCTATAATAGTGCAGGCGTTAGAGGCAATGGCGAGTTAGGGTAAAGAGATGAGTTTGCATTACCCTGTGTACTCTGGCAGTTCATGTCAGTAAGGGTCTCCAGCCTATAGTGGAAATTGATTCGGGGAATAGCAATTGAGGCTAGTGTCACAAGGCACACAACAAAGAGACTACTGGATATAAGAGAGTCCACGAAGCGGGGTTTAGGCCCCTTTACGCTACGCGCACCTCAAGTGTAGGGTTCCCGAAAGTGCAATTTACCTCGTGTTATGCCTACCGAGGGATTGGGTCCGACCTGAAACCTCCGGTATTGGGACCTACGTATCATGTATTTAATCATATGAGCGAGAAGTTCCCGGTTTATCCCTCCCGCGATTTACCTGGTCGTCCGGGACAGTTATACGAAATTGAGGAAGTAGGGGGCGAGATTGGCAATTGGACGTGAGGCTATTTAGGGATGATAGCCTATAGGGGGGACAAGACCTTCGTAGCCTCCCTTGAAGCCCCAGAAGACTACTATAATCTGAATATCCTTCCAACCCTCAATCAAAAGCCCTTGTTACATATTAGGGATTTCGCTTCTGCTGGTGATGATTTGCGTGTTTGCGTGAGTCAGGCGGGCAACCCGAGGCAACGCAATCAAGAGTTCGATAGATGGCAAGATCCTGTCCTACAGACAAACCGAAAGAGTAGATATGTTAGTTCATGAAAGACTTAGTCCTATTTGGTCAAGGTGATAATATTCACCAATACCCTCGCTTCGAGTTGCCTAATTCGGCGGCAGTTTCGCTCTCATATGGGCGTCGCGGTGCACTATGAGACTAGGCGAATATAAGTGAGCCGAAAGCCGATGCCTCCCACGAAGTCTCATGCTCGTATGACCATATTCACAATCTAGTCTCAAGTACGTGTAACAATCCATGATACTATACCGGACCTGTGATTTCTCTGAAACTGTGGAAGAGAGAAAACCCCAAGTTTTCCGAAGATCACAGGTGTTTTCTCTAGAGTAGCTAAGGTTTTCAGGGGGTTCTGGAAGGAGGCCGAGGCCTATTGTTGTGAGAACACAATTAAGTAGTCAAGTACATTAAACGATTTTTAAAATATGAGCTCTCGATATAAGTGATCTGGGACGATTATTAGGTTGGTGGAAATCAACCGACGAGTATTATAAGAAACAGACAATAATATTCCTTCTCATTATAGCTAGCTAACATCCATGAAGCTGGTTTAAAGACCACTAAGCACAATAGATTCTTGTTGTTGCACGGAGACCCCAAGGCTATGTGAGGCTATCATAGATACATATACACAAGTCTCCTTGTCTCTGTGCCTTGTGACAACAAGTATTTAGAACCTTCGCCTCTATCTAGTAAGTTGTATTTAAATCTTGATATTTACTCATAGCTAACCTATCTAATAACTGCTATAGCAATCTAAACTTTTGCGTTAATATTGCCTGAGTCCTTTATAAAATGATAGGTTTTGTTGGGACCTATAGTATGGGGCCACGCATGGACTCATGCTGTTGTGCGAAGGTTTAAATAGCTTCATAGGCTGGTTCTTAGCTATATACATACGTGTCCCCTGTTCTGGAGGAAATATCGTAACAAGTTTCATGAGACGTGAAACGCATTAAAATATGCTTATTTATCCCATGGGTGATAGACGGTCTCCAGATATCATCTCTGGCAAGCACCAGGGAAGACGACTCATGAAATTAATCACTTTACAATTTTTCAAATACCTATAGGTTATAACTTTCATCTTTCGGGTGTAATAAGTTGTCTACCGGCATATAGGACGTGTTTTGGTACACGGTTTCACGCCTACTTGTGAAGTCCAGCAACTCGAAGTCAGAACAAGTCGCTTAGAAAGTCATCGTACTAATAACACCAACATGGCCCACCCGCCTTCCAATATTCGTTCGATAATAAACTCCGATATAGATTCGAGGCGTGTCATGTTTACGCTAGTATAGGAATAAATAGGCAGCGCTGGATAGGTGCCTCGTTTCAGATTGTGGCCATATGGGCTGCAGGATCAGATGTTGGCTGGAGATCATACTTTAAACTTGCTGGACCGAAATGTGGAGACGCGCGTTGTACAGATGACACGTGATCATGTGTAGACCAGGGCTAATTGGCATCCAGGAAATGGCGAAGAATCATCTGGACGATTGTCATATTCTCACGAGCATCTACGGAATTAACAGGAAATTTTCCCGCGAGCTGTAGTAGTGTAGTGGTTATCATTCTAGCCTTCCAAGCTTGAGACCGGCGTTCGATTCGCCGTTACAGCAGAGCCATCAAATACTGATGCTACCTTTCCTTTTGCTTTTTTAGTCTACATTTGTCTATATAGAGATTAACTTATACTTATTTTGCTTCTACCTCCTCATATTTATGTTCTAGTTTTCGTTGCATCAGAGAACTTTTCGTCGTTATAGTATGTTTATTTTCTTCCCCATCAAGGAATACGCCTTTTGAGTGGGTAACTAGCTGGTGGGGTTTGCATGTAACTACTGTAATTGTGCACGAAAGAAAATGCCGAGATAGGCTGGCTTCTGCGTAGTCCGACAACGCCATTAGGGAAGAATAACGCTTAGGAAGAACCAGGACTAATCCGTCATTTTTTAGCTTCCGAATAAATAAATAATGTTGTATGGGCATATCCCATGTACCTACGATATCCCGGCTACTTGTTTGTCATACAACCTATCTTGATAGAAAAGGTCCCATCCATAACTTTCCGAGGTTTTCTTATAGCATGATTACTAAACTTTTCAAATTACCTTGCTAGTCAAGAGGACACGTCATAGATAAGTCAGTGATAAGAAATCAACATCAGATATAGCACACGTGCTGTGCCCCTTAACGCCTTGTACAACTTCGCCTAAGAATAGCTGCAGAGTTACAGAGAATCGAAGATGACAAACCCTTTTAAGTGGTTGAATAGAACTAAATGCTCGGCTCGTCTTATCGGCTTAATAGGAGTTTTCCTTCCGCCCTTACTAACTGCCTTTGAGTTTGCGCCGCTATTGCCAAGTCTATTGCTGTATTCTCTCCTTTCTGTGATTTCCACCACGATGAGAAAATATAGCCTACGTTGGCATTTTAAGAGAAATAGGTCTTTTGTGTGAACCGGAACATTGAAATTCAAACTGGCATTTACTGGAATGGATTAATTGCATTGGTATTGGCCGTATATGCAAGCAGGTATTGCAACGGAACCGTTCCAGAGAATTATTGGTACCAATTAAAAAAGATCTGTCTGTGAATGCTCATTGAATACAAACGAGTTACAAGGCACTTCTCTATTTCACTTTTGATGGCGAATTACAGATCATATACTTACTTAGAGGAGGCCATTCAAATGAAAATAGAACAGCAAGTAAACAGAATAACATAACATCTCCTACCCCAGCATTAGTGTGAGGGGAAAGGGATACGTGAACCCAAAGGCGCCACACCAACTAACTGTTCCCCAAACACGCCCTGGGCACTGCGCAGTATGTTTTCGACGGTTCACCGAAAAAAGAAACGAACATTGACTAGGAAAAAGGAAAAAGGCTCGGATGGCGAAGTCACATTACCGCCCTACCCAGATATTGAGTAACCCGACATTGGGGTTTGATTTGATATCAAATTGCCTATCGCAATTCTTTGTCCCATTCCACTTTGCTACTCTTCTATTAAATATGTGCTTTACAGTACTGGCTCGCGCCCTCGCCTCCATACAACATTGTGGCAAAGAAAAGTGATCCATTAATAGCTTCGGGGTAATGCATATCTGCTTAACGACCCTAGCCAAGTAGAGTAGACGAGGCGAGTAGTCATTTTCTCCGCACAGAAAGTCGACACGTCTCCTTCCTTACATATCTGGTATTTAATTCCACGCCCAAATTCGGTTTCCGAAAGAAAGAAAAGTCTATGCGGGATGCATCTCTTGTTCCCGGGGGCAAAACTCGATTAACCTGGAGGAAACATTTCCTCGGAGTGTGGTTGCACAGCGTAGCCACCTGTCCTCTTCTGGTTCTGTCCTGTTTTGAATTTTGATTCCCTTTTTTTATGTAAGCGTAGTGCCTCTTTTTTTCGGCTCTTCTTCTAGCGGCTGTTGTAGGACAATGGAATGTTGTAAAATCTGCCCCGCTTTCGTTGGGCAAATGTTGATTAATCGGACCGCGTAGCCCGTTTCGATTTAATCTTATCTGGGCACCCTAAGTAGAACGCCTAGACGCCTGTGAAGTCTGACAGCTCGTTCCATCACTGCCCGATAGCGTCCTTCTAAACTGTCTTTGGTCTGAAAAACCGAACCTGATCTCTGGTACACATATGGTAAGAAACACGCAATTCCCCACCCGCCATGGTCATCCTCAACCTTGCTTGTGCGCGGTTTTGCGAGATGTACGCGGACATGTGTCACGGCGCTATTGGGATAGATCATGATGCGCCGAAACAGTTACTGTGGATCACTGAGACGTGCCTGGGTGGTGGGAACAAAGATCCACCGTGCCCAAGCGGGAAGGGAAGGGGGAAAAAACCGAAACCTTAAGACCCTCTCCTGACGCGGTAGGGTCATGGTAGGAGGGCAAACGCCTGAGCCATTTTGTAGAACACTGTGCATGATAGAAAACCGAGTGGCCACTTTCGCCGTGCCAACTCCACGCGCTTTTTTCAAGACTGTTTGTCGTGAGTTAATTCCCATGGTTTCTGGCCATGAGTCTTCTCTACGCCGCAATTGCTAAACTCTCCGACTTGCGAGAGGAGCTGTTGCGGCTGCCGCGTTTCTTGACTTGTTGGGCTTCGTTCGCCTGTGCCACGGGTTGCGGATCTGGTTTCGAATCGTCGGCGGCCGTGAAAATATGCCGGCTCTTGTAACCCCTCTCTAATGTGATATTGACCTTTTGGTCCGGTGGCACCATGGGATGCGTGAGATCCCATCCTGCGCGACGGCATAACTCAGCCACGACAACGTCGCAATCGCCTAGGAGGTCGATGTCAAAGTTAATGTGGCTAACTGGTGTGCGTGAGATGTATATTTGCGGTATATGTGCCGGTAGAAATGGCACAACTTCAGAGACGGGCGCTACTTTGAGTGACGTGCCAATGACGATGACGAGGTCGACTAAGTTGCGGTCGTGCTTAACTAGCCGCTTCGAAAATTCATCAGGGAGAGGCTCTCCGAAGAAAGTAATGTCGGGCTTCATGACGCCTGCTTGAGGAATATCATATGTGCCATCGTCATCATCATCGTCGTCATCAAAGCCTTCAAAGTTGCGGCGTGACTTTTTTGAGGTGCCGTTGCTTGATCTCTTCCGCTTTAGCGGACCTATTCCCTTCGATCTAAGTGCCGTGATGCACTTACCACACCGAGGGATCTTGCCGGCTTTAATATCATCGAAAATGGTATCTCCGCGCACTTTGTGGCCACAGCGCTGGCAACTGGCGGTGGCGAATGAGCCATGGCACTGAACGAGCTTTTCAGGATTGATGCCTGCGTTGGCTTCAATGTTGTCAATGTTTTGGGAGTAGTTAGTGAGCAGCTTGCCCTGGTTCTGCAGCATGGCAATAAATGCATGCGTTGGCGAGAACTTCTTGGTGGCTGGGAGGATGTCCTTGGCCACCGTATAGAAGATGGTGGGGTCATCACGGAATACGTCAATATTAAAGACTTCCTGAGGATCGTTGATGCCCAGCCCCAGCTTCTCCAGTTGAGAATAAAGTCCTGTCTCCTTGGAACGGAAGTCGGGGATGCCGAGAGAGGTAGAAATGCCCGCTCCCGTTAGCACTACGATGTTGCGCGACTTCTTAAGTAAGTACACGGCGTCGTCAACCGAGTTGTATGTCATTATCTTGGCCCTTTTAGTTAGCTCCCGGGTCATGGCCAGTGTGAGAAGGCCCAGGTATGCCTCATCAGGACGGCCCTCGAGAAAATCTGGGGGGCGGATTCCAAAAGCCGTGAGTAATTTCTTGGCGGTAATGGCGCCAGAGTCTATGTGCACATGGCAGAACTCATCTGGGCCAATTGCGCGCAGTTGCTGGCGGAAGGTAACCGACTGCTCTGGGGAGCAAGCATCAACTGTAAACGTGTTAGCATATATCCGGGCCAGCTATTTCAGAACACTACAAAAGCCATCAATTAAACTAAGCGTGCGTTTTGATTGTATCGAGCGCGTAGTTGCCAAGGAAATTCGAGTTGATAGAGAAGTAATTACCTTCGGGAGGAAACGTGTCGTGAGTGAGATCATCAATAATGTCTTCAAAGATAGACTCGGTCTCCCAGGAGTCTCCGAGGTCATTGACCCGGTCCTGTAGTTCTGAAACATCGCCGTAGATGGGCTGGGGAAGTGGAAGATGCCCGACTTGCTGGTCATCGATAACCTCAGTCACATGAATGGGGTGGGCTGGAGCGGCAGCAGTTGGCTCATAGTGTGGTTGCTTCTTCTGCTGCTGCTTTGGCTGCTGTGGTTGCTGTTCTTGTTGTTGGGGACGAGCTCTCTTGGTATAGGGTCTGCGAACGCGACCGGGACCTTGCTTTGCTCCTCTCATCGTCATAAACACCGGCGGCAAAGCTGTTGGGTGTGTCTACAATAAAATGTGGAACATGCAAATACAGGCTAGGCGGGAATAGGTTGTCAACTAAATTGCACGGGTTATGTGGGATGCGCGAAACCACGCAACTCGGAGAGGGCGTCGTGTACCGATGCGAAGAGAAACGACGAGTGAGTCTAAGCGTGGCCGGACAAGTCGATAGATGCCGAAGGAGAGTTAATAGGTGGCACTTGGAATGGGACCATCAACAATGTGGGAAGAGGGATCTCGGCACATCAAGCCGAGTTGAATGCGGTCGGAAAGAGTGGTAGAGTGATGGTGGGAAATGGAATTGTGCGTTAATTGGGCCGTGGTGATTAATATTCCTTCGACGCGTCCTGTTTTTTTTTTTTTCAAATCGAGTTTTGAAGGTTGGAAGAGAAGAGAGACGGGGGGGCGTTGAAAAAGTCAAGTGGTGCCGGGGTTGAGGAGTTAGGTGTTAGGTTAATTGGAAGGGGGACGGAAGGCGACGAGACTAGGGAGGGAGGGCAGAGATTGAGACAGCTTAAGATTGATTGATTAATTGACGGGTTGATGTGATACGATTCGACTCGATAGGTTGATGGGAGTTGGCAGGAAATAGCAAGGCGGGTTTGCTATCTGGGCGACATCAGGCGCTTTGGCGGGTGAAAGTGAAAGGTGACTTGGGTGAAAAAAAGAGTTTTGAGACTCGACGACGGAAGTTGTCCTGTTCAAGAAGGAAGCGAGTTGCTGATTGGGTCAGGCCAACCCTGCCTAAGCCAGCCCGTGCCCATGTCCAGGCTACCTCTACCTCTGCCTTCCTACCACCACCTCATACTATGTATGTATGGATAGATGTATGTAATATACAATGGCAAGATGCCCCCATATCATCAGCCCATCCGTAGGTAATACAGGTAGGTAGGTATTCTATTCACGCATTCCCTCATTCACTCATTCACTCGGTTGCTCGACTACCTACCTAACCTAGTAAGCATTCCTCTTTTTCTCCCTTGTCTACCTAGTTAGTCGACTACCATCTCCATAGGCTGCAATTGTCCTTTTTTGTCTCGTACTACGCAACGCCTCGCGGGTGCTTGGTGCCTATACATGTCATAGGTATAGATAGATGATCTTGGCCCTCATCAGGGTCGCGTGGTTCGTGCCTAGACTAAGATAGCATCGATGGATCTGCCTCCGTATCCGTCTTCTCCGAATTATGCGCTAGTTTCCGTAACTTTCCCACTTACTCATCTTCACTTCAATGGTGCTCTCAGCGTTGGCTGGGCTTTACTTACACGAGATAAGCAGTGTCTAATTTGCAGTCGTAATCGGCAACAAGACCCTCCGACGTTGACACTTCTATCCTCATTTACGGGGCACCATGTCGCTGCCACCCGGATAACTATGACGCTGGATACAAGTTTTTGGTTTGTTCTCCTAGTACTAGCTGTTATGCACGAATTTGAGTCATGCATGCTGTAAACTCTAACACGCTGCCTTCCCGCTTGGGCCAAACCTACCTGACACCTCTTAGGTACATAACACACAACTAGTTTTTATTTCGGCTGCCATGTTCTCATATCTGTCCGTCCATCCGCCCCCCCTTCATCGCGGAGAGTCGTCGAGGGGTGCCAGCTGCTGTCGGGAAAGTTGTGCATGGGAGGCTCTGGTTCGAGATGGTTCTTTGGGTCTCCTCTCATCTGACAGCCCGTGTCTCAATCCTGTGGGTTCCCCTTCCACCAATGTTGCGGATAAGTCAGGATCCTCTATAAGAGGAAATACTCTTTACGTGCTTTCCCGACCGAGGGTGCATGAGATAGTAATCACACATGCCACTCACTCGCGGGGAAGCTCATTGCTGCTTTATGGAGTATTTCATTACTATGGGTTTCCAGACCGGGGCTAAGCTTCTCTCTAAGTATGGGTAAAACGTAAGTAGGTATGTAGGTACCTTGCCTAGCTCTGTGCAGCGGTCCCTGGGGAAATGAACAATAGAACGGGGCGGTTAATTTGCCGCTCCTATGCGTGTCACCTTGACTGAAATCATTTCAGCGCTGGTATGAGCGATGACGAGAATTTGGCCTGTTTCAACGCCTACAGTAGTAATTCAATTAGTTGCCGAGTTTGCGATGACAACGTAGGAGTACAAGTTTGCGTACAGGCAGCTACCCCTGTCTAAACTACTGACGTACATAACCCATTCCTTCAGGGCTCTCTTATTGTCGTCAATGCTTCTAGCATGCATCTCCCATCTATCGTTTCCAAATGGCTAGCACATATTCCCAAGTTTCTATGTTGATCTGAGATAAATCGACTTTGGATAGGATAATGAATAGATGTGACAGTGCAGGGTTTCTACGAGGCTCCTTGTCTTCCTATTTCATTCATTAAACCCCCGCATACTTACATTTCATTAGTGGTCTACGCGAGCCAGCCCTGAATGAATTAGAAGGCTGGCGCCACAGTCCACAGATAAGTTAGTTTGCCATCATTACTCCCTCCGTGACTCAGATTTATTACATTGCTAATAACAGCTACATTGTGCGCGACATTGACAACTAGCCTGCATCTAATTGGGAACCTGTCTTTCTTTTGCTACCCTTGGATTCTGACGATACGTTCTACTGAGGAGGCTGAAACAACGATCTGCGTTTACGCCTGACGCTATCTTCGAACTGAAGTATTCATAGGCTAGGCTTCTGCTTCACGATCTACTTTACACATAGTCTAGTTCCCACAATTACGCGGTAACTGAGACCATAAACGTACTTGAATGCGAAGGCAGGCATTCCCACGAGTCGCTGAGATCATTGCTGTTCTTTTTCTCTCTCTTGTGATTTCTACTACTAATACGATTTATTTGGTATCCATTTCCTACCAGAGGTTTCCCCAACACAGAAACCAGCGCCCAGTCTAGGTTGTACAGACAAAGAGAATATAAGGAGTACAGGACGCGGCACCACTCTGCTAGGTTTTCCTGACGCGCGATTTGACAACAAGAACCTTCCTCGTTGGGGATTGAGCGGCTTGTCTGGCCCCTGACCACCGAAGAATGTCTAGTTGTTCAATAAATGACCGCAAGTACGCTGATCTGAAACTGATCAGGTGCAAGAAAAAATCGGCGGAAACAGGAGCCGGGCGGTAAGGTTCTAGCGTGGTAGAGCCCGTCATATTTTGGTTGGGAGCAAGATTTCGACTACGCGTCACCTCTTCACGCCGTTGGCGCATTAAAGGGTCTCCGGGTTTGTGGAGTGCACAGTCACTAAACTGTGTCTATACCATACACCTCGGGGGGCTGACGAGGGAGTCACAGAGGCAATTTCTCCTCAAAATTATGAAGAAGGCAGGCAGTGCACGGGGGCAGTCAGCAAGCCTGCTGTACCTAGTTGTTGTGGTGGAGCGAATTAGGTCCGGGAACACGACAATCGGACGCTAATATGGGTATATCGACAGAAAACAAAAACGAGTGTTCACACTGCCTAGGATAGAGACTTTGGCTTTTGTGAAGGCGGTTGAGGTACACGTAATCGAGGCACATCTCCATGCGTATCTGATTCGTCCATTTCCATCGGCTCCTCTGTCAAGACAGGTGTTGCCAATTCAGACCCGCTACCTTCTCGATGTGATAAAGGAGAAGGTGAAGGGCGAGGAACTTGTGAAAAATCACGCTCGCCGCTCTTTTCAATGGGGGACCAACCGGCGGCCACACTGCCGGCAATAATGCCTGCCATCACTGTTGGTGCACCCAGAGCTGAATTAGAGCGAGATCTCATGGATCTGGAACGTCTGCGGGAATCGGGCGTAGGCGCTGGTGACGGAGCTCCAAAGCTGTCCTCTCGAGTCGGGGTGTGCGGAGCACGCATTGAGTTGGACCGGGAACGAGACGGACTTCTCGTTCTGGACATGAAGGTTTCACGAGGGTGTTGCACAGCAAATTTCAAGTTGTTCAGACGACCGCCCTTGAGTTTCCTTAGGAATGCAAGCTCATTCCGAACATCGGTGAAGACATCAGGATAGTCGTTGAATCGTTCCTCATCAGAGATCATGAGCCCGGGCGGAGACGACTTTCGCTTTAGCCACTTAGGAATACATTTTCTAATCAAATCGTCCGGAATAAGACGAATCAACATGCCGATGGGAATCGAGAGAGCACCCAAAACGATCGCAGTTGCCCACTGTGGACCGGTCTGAGAAGGTTGCAGCGCAGAAATGTTGAAAGGCGTGTTACCAACAAAGATGATGAGAATTTGTAAACCGATCACAATAATGTTAATCCCTAAGAAGAAGTAGTTGTGCGTTATGCCTTCTAGGATATTGAATCGATTGTCTAGCCGACGATTGCTTAACTAGAGTTAGTTCATGGCATTGAAAAGTGCGTTGAGGATTTTCACTTACTTCCACTGATTAAATATCTGCATCCACACGAAAGTATTGAACACGAGGCTGTCCCGCCGAGTGGAAACAACCTTCGTGAGGTCTTCCCGTGCTGCGATACCAATGTCATATGCTCCATAGTATAGTACGAAGGTGACTGCGAGTTGGTAGATAGCTTGTCCAATGATCATCTTCCACATGGTGATGGAGATGATACTGGCATTTCTTGGTTCTGGTTTGCGGTCGATTATGCTATCTTGTGGCGGATCTGTTGCAAGAGCTAGTGCTGCAAGAGTGTCCATGATGAGATTAACCCAAAGAAGTTGCACAGCCGTTAATACAGAGCTTTCGTCACTGCTGGAGACAGCGGTGACAAAAGTGAGCGCCACTGCCGTCACATTGACCGTCAATTGAAACTGGAGAAATCGCTTCACAGCATCATTAACGGCTCGGCCCCATTTCAAGGCTTTCACGATACTAGTGAAGTTATCATCCATGAGAATGATAGCGGATGCTTCTTTGGCTACTTCAGTACCAGCGATGCCCATAGAAAACCCTACATCGGCAAGTTTGAGTGCGGGAGCATCGTTCGTGCCGTCACCCGTTACAGCGACAACATCTCCCATGTCCTTGAGGCGGCGCACAAGAATGCGCTTATCCTCTGGACTGGAACGAGCTAATACCCGAAGGCGTGGGATAACCTCGTTTTGCGATAGCTTGCTCAGGTTGCGGAATTCGGGTCCCTCCATCACAACTCCCTTCTCATCTAAGATTCCACACTCCTTGGCGATAGCTTGTGCTGTAAGTTTATTGTCACCAGTAACCATACGGACAATGACGCCCGCTCTTTGGCATTCCTTCACGGCCTCAGGAACACCACTGCGGAGTGGATCCTGGATACCTACCATACCAATGAAGGTCATTCTGTGGAAGATATCTTCAAAAACAACCTGGCTTCCCTCGCCCTCGATGCGTTTTGCGTTCCGTGGCGGCCATCTTTCGAAATCGCGATAAACAATACCAATCGTTCTCAAAGACCTTGAGGCATAACTTTCGATGAGACCTTTCAGTGTTTCAGTGTTTTCGGCTGTCATAGGAGATTTTGAAAGATCCCTCGTAGGATCTGAAAGGATTTCCGAGCATTTGGCCAGAAGAATTTCAGAAGCTCCTTTTACGTATAGGCGAGCTGCGCCGTTGTCGAGTTGCGTTACCACACCCATGCATTTTCGTCCAGAATCGAAAGGGATCATTTGTAGAATAGTCGCGTTCGCCCGTTGCTCGCTAACCGGCCCCATTCCTAAGAAGTCCCTAGCATAGAGTAATAAAGCTGTTTCGGTTTTCGATCCGATGAATGTTTTCTCGCCATTCGCTTCGCCTTCGAAGGCAGTTGAATTCAATGAAATAGATTGAAGAAGTAATTCTTGAGCCTTTCCGTTAAGAGTTGTAGCAAAGTCCTTCTCGCCTAAATCCGTTTCATTGGCTTCAGACTTTCCACTCCCAAATCGATGATCGGTGCCAACTGTCGCTGCAACGACCTTCATTTTGTTCTGTGTCAATGTCCCGGTTTTGTCTGAGCAAATCGTCGTGGCATTTCCCATTACTTCACATGCTTTTAAGTGACGCACCAGGTTATTATCCCTGAGCATACGAGTAGTTGCAAAAGCCAATGCCAGAGTGACGGCGAGCGGGAGTCCTTCCGGCACTGCAACAACAATAATCGTAACTACTACAATGAAGATCCTGATGAACTGTTGGCCTTTTTCAGACGGCGTCGCATCGCTCCCGGACAAGCGAACAAGGAATTCGATGAAGAGGACAATGAACAAAAGGAGGCCCGCAGCACCGCCTAACTTGGCAATGTATTCAGCTACGACGTTAAGCTTGGATTGCAGAGGTGTGATTTCGGGATCTTCATTCAGCGACATCAAAGTCCGTCCGTAGCTAGAATAGACACCAGTAGACGTGACCATGAAAGTCCCTACGCCTTCCATGACTCGGCCACCCGATTGTATGAACGGGTCTAGTTTCTTGGTATCGTCACCCTTCTCGATAGCACTAAATACCTCATCAGCTGGTCGCTTGCGTATGACGTCTGATTCTCCCGTAGCTTGAGATTCGTCGCACTTGACATTGTATCCCTTAATCAGAACACCGTCAACAGGTATTAGATCACCAGGTTCGAGATGGAGTACGTCTCCCGTCATCAGATCATAAACCGAAATTTCGACAGTCTTGCCTGAGCGAACCGCTTTCACAACTCGATCCTGCTTTTTTCTGTTCAACTTTGCGAACTGTCTCTCCTTCTGCCAGTCGTTCAATGATCCTACCAATACAACGATAACGATAGCCACAATGATGGCCACACCTTCAATCCACTCGACACCGGGATTGTTTGCTGTATGTTTTTGCCCAAACGTCTGGTAGAGGCCAATGGCCAAAGAGACGATTGCAGCAACCGAGAGCAGAATGAGAACCTTATCGTTGTAGGTGATCCAGACCAATTGTAGGAAGCTTTTGCCTTTCTTCTCCGGTAGCCGATTGTCGCTGAAAACTCGTTTTCGATCCACAAATGCGTCATCGGAGGATTGTCGAGAGCCGGTTGTTTTGCGCGTTACCGGCGTGTCTGGAGTGGCAACCCCCTCATTCGCAAGTTTGGAAGGCTCACGGCTAGTCGCTTCTTCAAAAGACACTTTGCCATCCATGTTCCTCTCGTCTACACTCAAACCCGCCATACGGTCGGTGCGAAGTCCTTTTTCTAATCCACGGAGACCACCCAACTTATAAAATGCAGCTAGACTTTTGGGGTTGAACATCTTGGTAAGCTGGCCGGGGCTATACGCAAACGGGTTGTCCTGGACTTTGAAATCTTCCTCTCTACCTTGATCCGGCTTCAAGGCATCCTCGTCCTTCGTTATGTGCTCATTATCATACGTAGGCCTAGAAGGAGCTTTCTCCATAACCGAGTCACCCTGCGAGGAGATTGATCGCGAACCATCCTCGCTATCCACGGAATTTTGACGCGACCGATAATTGGTCGGAACTGCCAAGAAAGCCTGGCCCTTCTCGTTTCCACGCGACATCACGGGACTTGATACGTTGTGTGGGCTCGTCGGCCGGCTATCTTTACTATCGAATGAGTGCGAAGCACGAACCTCGTGGTGGGAAGATGAGCTGGGTGCGTGGGACCCTGTGGGATAGTGTGTTCTCTCGGACGATGTCCAGCTTGCAGCAAGAGTAGTAGGACTTATTGTCTCTTCCGCAGCCGAAACTGGCGAATGAGGGATGGGATTTACAGTCGGTTCGGTGTCGTTGGTTGTGTCGATCGTTATTGTAGGCCTGCAGATAGCTTTTGTAAGTGGAGGTTCAAGTTGATAGAAAGTATAATAACACCATTTTATTTATCCAATGGCCTTCAATGCTGCACTTACGCCCTGGGCCGTCGCTGTGTGCCTTCGGCACTGTGATCTGGGGAATCTGACATGACGCGCCCAATTCTCAATATTCGCCAACGTATCGAACAGTCAAAAGACTGCGGTTCGGAGCAATCAGTATGATAGCGGAAGGGTTACGTGAAGGCGGTCGAGTGCGTGTAGCCGTGCCATCGACAGAGAGAAGAAGGTAGCGACCAGGAGAAGGACTTCGGCCCGACAAGCAGACTTAAATAGAGCTACGAGAAAACCCTCGGTCGTCTGTCGTAGAATATACTTCGTGTATCAAAGCAAAACTGTGAAGTTCAACCTACAAAGGCCGGCGTGTTACGTACCCCGGTGTAGAGCATAAACTATGGGGACCAATTGAGGACATCCAGGAACATAGTGTTGCTTGTGTCTGCTTGGGGATAGCTCTATCGCGACCGGCCTTGACTTGACTCGTATCGGACCCAAGGTGTGTCGGCGACGTTGCTGGAGGACAAGACAGCAGATAGAACTACAAGGCTAAGATGTTGAGGGCCATCCGCCTCTGGTACACGTGTTTTGACGTGGGCAGGACTGTAAACAGCGAGCACTGCAGCGCAGTGTGACTGGGGGGAGGGGGGCGAAATGTCGTCTCGCGAGCTACTGTATGAAAGGATGATTGAGGCTATGCAACAGCACGGTCCCATAAGCCTCCGGATCGGTTTGCAGGTACGCCCAGTCAGATTGCGCGCAAAGGGAGCGAACCAAGGTGAGGAGTCCGATATTGATGATGGGGTCGGGATCCAGTAGCAACCTTGAGACAGAAGTAGAATTGACGTGGAAGCACACCTATTCTCTCTTTGTGAATTAAAAGGCGACAGATAAAGAGTGCAGTAGAGAGCGATATAGAAAGGAACGAGAAGACTTGATGTGCTCAAAAATGTTTGTTGCCGAGCAAACCTGACAGACAATACCCTGTTTTCCAAGGTTCTTCAAGATCTACCGGAAAGATGTAGATGGGTACGTACCTACTTAAGGTACATGACAAACGGGAGAGCTGAATAGGCTGTGTTTAAGGTGCCTAGATGGGTTAGTACAAAATCTTATCCCAGGCAGTACCAAGCCCGCCGTGCATAAGCAGCATGTCTAATAGTACTAAGGTACATGGTCTGTAGGTACATACCCAGCTACGTAGGTAATGTACATATACCACACCTAGTAGGGGACAGATGCACAAGAAGCTAGTACATTCTACCCGTCCTCAGGGCACTCCGAGGCTTCTCGTTGAGGAATGGGGCTCCGACGGCTGGTGCGTGGCACGCCGAAGCCCATCGGATTGCATGCTACCTCGCGCAGATACGGTACCTACAGTACGGACTATAGCAGCAGAGTTCATGGACCGTTGTCCCGACTTACCTATCTCTCCAACAGTAAGGCAGTATTACGTACCACAGTTTCATGCCCGTCTACCAAGATACCAAGATGGAATCAATCAACCCTTATGCCTTGTCTTTTCCATTACATACCACCTAGGTAGGTAACTTTTGCTCCCTTTCTCGCTTCCAATCATACGACTTTATAGTCCACAACCCATTTGTCCAGGCCGAAGCGCCAGACTGCCAAGGGCACAAGTCATTGTCTGATGCAGTACAATTAACCGGTAACTCTTGGGTGTATGTCATTCTGAGTAGTGTGTTACAGCTTCTCGCATCGCTCATCAATACCTATCGACGCTAATTAATTTCCACCGCCAAAACTTGGCGACTAAGAAGATTGATAACTGCCTGCATAGGTAGGTAGGTAGGTATGTAACTGTACCACATCACTCAACCCTGACGTAACGGGAATGATGTAGTGCATAGGTACCTACTCAGCAGAGGAGCTTCGGGATTATACGTAAGAAAAAGGACCTGCTTTGTTCTCCATGGTGGGCTTAAATTCGTCGTTAATTAGCCAAGTACTGTACATATTAGAAGGTGCCAGCAAGATAATTTTCAGGCTAGGGTGCCTTTTTTTTTTTTATCAATTCGCCTCGCCCCCCTTTTCACAATCGGGCGGAAGTTGGGTGATTGGTTACATTCTATATGCCAAGGGAGGCTGTGCTAGTCACCCCCCGGTCGCACTTTGGGCGCTAGTCTCCCAACTTGCACCAAGATCGACACCCAAACTGAATCATGCTGGGTAAGAGAAGAACGAGAAATCGTTTTTACTGTACTTCGTGCACTACGAGAAAAAGTTGTTTGAGTCATAACAATGTAATGGTTTTGTTTAACTACCGATGAACCTATGATGTTTCTTAGCAGAATTCAGGCCCAGGCCTTTGATATTGGTCTTGGAATTTGGCCTAGTCTATCTAACTGGCAATGTTTATAGACCTTCGACTGGACTATTTAAACTGCAGGCTAATAATTTAATACAGTAATAAATTCCTACTTATCTAACGGTCATTCCCAGCCCGAGACCTTACAGTACAACCAGCGCAGCAGCTGCTACGGGCCCAGCTCCTTGCCCAGCAGTGGTGCTATTCGAATTCTAATCATACGTACGGCATAAAGGAGGACAGGCCAAGTTGTTTAACGAGACTAGGATCACGTTTTGCGGACCCAACTTCCACTGTCTAGAGAATAATAGACAGCTTAATTCTCAGACGCCCGGGAAGACATCTTCTCCCTAGCTCCTAGAAGCTTTAGCTGTTTCAATTACATTTACGGCGACCAGGTTTTGATAAAGGTAGTCCACGTAGAGCAGCCAGCGAACTTCCTAGTAGTAGTAAAGGTAGCAAACACGATATTGGGGTGCCTATGTTGAATTCAAGGGAGCGCTACCACCATGCCAAAAAAGAATTACTTCTTAACACCTAATTGTCCAGCTGTCGTGGAATTTGAAGGTGGGGACAGCATAATTCTTCACAAGACAAGGTCTCGTAAACATACCGTGTGCTAAAGACCCCCTGACTTTAGTCATACCATAAGCAGGTACATATACCACTGGTAGCATACATAGTATAGTAGAGTTGTCACCAGTGCGCTTTTTCTTTCCCAACCCGAACAGTTTTATACCATAATAATAAAATAGAAAATGCCAAATACAGTAAAATACATAGTAATAATACTAGAGTGTGTCGTTGTCATACCTAGGTATCCGTAGATAAACTATGACGTCTTCCCAGCTTCTAGAAATCATAAAGGCAACTGCTTAATACGTAATTCTGCATACCGGTGCTCAACATAGGTAATGCCGATACGAAGTACAGTAGTGTGATAACTAATCAGTGGAATTACCGGTTTTACAAGAGCCTTATAACCAGTCCCCTTTTTAAAATGCCATTGCAAGATTCAATACAAACAGATAATGTTGTAAATTCCCACCGAGATTGTTGTCACTTTTTCCTGGACGTACATATACCAGGATTCCCAAAAATCATCTCACGAATTGTAATTATACTGTACTACTGTATGTACATGGCCACGTATCTGGCCTACGTAGTGTAGACCCCATGGGAGACCCACTTTCCTAATCCAGCAATATCCAACTTCAGCAATGTGAGCTATCGAGACTATCTTGGCATCAACTCAACGACTCATATTTTATTCATCCAACTCAAAAGGCTTTGGGGCGAAGTATCTCTTAAAATGCCGTAGTAGTATTCCAACCAACAGGCATATTAACGGATGCGGTGTTCAAACAACTCCAACCTCTTCAATAATGGAGGGCCAAGGCTTACCATCGAGATATTTTATATCCTTACTGCACGTACCTATAGCAGGGTATTGAGAGATTATGATGGCTAACGCCAAATGGCTGGTCTATCGAACGAATAGTCAGGTTGGAATCAATCAAGCCCAACCATCAAAGATCAGTACCTATTACCTAGACTACTAATACGCACTGGCCACACAAGTCGTTGTGGTCATCATTCTACAGTAGTTCCCGCCAAGCAGAATCGATGCCACCAGCACGTGCAGATAGGTGCACTATCACCCTACACCACCTATCCTACTACCCTATGCATATTGTCCCAATAACAGAGTCATTGTCATACCTACCTAGGTAGTATATAGGTAATCGTGCAGACCGTAGCATTGGGATCCCACTTGTCCAACGCAGTTGCTTCCACTGACCCCACTCGTCCCGCTAACTCCCGCTATCCACAATACCTATGGACCACCGTATCCTACACGCACTGTATATGTATGTAGGTAAGTAGGTATCAATCGATATTAGCATTGTACACTGCGAAATGGAACTCATCCCTAAGCCCCCTCGTAGTTGCCCATCAAGACTAGCATTAATAATGCAATGACTTAGCATAATAGCCAAATATGTACTGTATTGCGGGTGGCCAATAGTGAGTTTTCACTTCAAGCCTCTATATTCCATGCTAAGTAGACTATCATGGGACCCAACATGTTAGAGATCGGTACGTGCCTCGATATTACCTAACCTATGCTCAGCCACTCTTTCTCGCCGCCACCTTTTCCCGCCACACTTTGAAACACCTTAACGTTAGAAGATAGTCTCATTTTCTGCATTTTCTGATAGACTTCAAGTACACGCTCAACTTTGTATCATCAAATAGATTTTTCACATAGCCACGTTATGAGAAACTACGTAGCCAGCTGTGAATACATCCACATATGGCAAACCTTGCAAAGCCTCACTTAAAACGATCATCGTAGTACATACATACCGTATTAATTAAGATTTGTTTCATCCGAACATAAAACCCTCTGCCGCCCAACAGGGATATCAGATGAGATATACTCCGAGCTAAGCCTCGTTGCTTGCGCAGGGGCTTTGTTTTGCACATCATAGCCTTCTGGGCCGACAACGGCAATCTTACGACGCGTATTGGTGAGCACGGGAGTGTCGGGCAACCATGCTGCGGTGAGATTCTCAACAGGGAGTATGTCATTAACGCCGCTTTGTTTCGTCACCTACCTGCATGGGCAGTGCTGTATTTCCTCGTCGAGCCCCGTAAAGACCGGTTTTCAATTTACCTACCCATGTAAGTAGGCCAATACATCGAAGAGCCCCAGCTAGTAAGTCTGCACCGTCAGGGTTTTATTTCACCTCGTCAGCTTCTCATATGAGAATGGCTACCACAAACCCCAAACCATGACTCCAGGCCTAGACGTCTAGAACTTATTTATATAAATGCTATTGCAAAACAATTGGCAACTATGGACTTCTATTGCAACTCACAATAGCTGAAAGGTTAGCAGCGAAGGAGGCACTCAACGTCGCGAGTTGTATTAAAAAGGATTAGCAGCGGGCTTCACCGCACTTATATATATCGTAAGACAATATATAATACAAATAAATCAGCATTATTCATAGGACCGCAATGCGGAATCTCATGCGTTTGGATTCTGCATACTACGTGACTGACTTTAGGGTGGCGAAGCCCGATGATCTTCAATATGTTAACATAGGTACAAGTCACCCGTCTGTTCACTCATTCAGACAGGGCCAGAGAAATCGAGATCTTATATTGCCATTCAGTTGAGACTTGAACATGGCTTAGGTAGCTGTTGTCAGCCAATATTGGCTGGCGGAGTTGAACCTATTCTTGGCATCGCCGGAGTGGGGCGCTTTGCGGACTTTCGAACGGGCATCGTCTTAGGGAACTCCGCCATCAGACTCTCTTTACAGCGTTTCGTTCTCAACGTCGCTTCAACACCTACTCCGTCCCCAGCAACTGACTGCCCGATTCAAGCAATGGTGGGATCCGCTGTTGCACCAAGCCCTGGTATGTCGGCGTCCAGGCAGAAGAATTGCAACAGCTGTGTCCAGGCCAAGCGACGGTGCGACAGGCGAACGCCGGTATGCTCCCGGTGCGTGGAGAAGAAGACAGCTTGCATCTATAGCAGGTCCAGGACAGCTAGTCGATCGGGAAAGCGTGCGAGGGAACTAAGTCCCTGCGCAGAGACTCCTTTGGACTTCGCCGACCTATCGTTTGATATGGACTACCTTGAGGACATACCCGCAAGTTTCCATCCTAACGTTGGCATGATGGAATCTACGCCCAACTCCATCCAGGACACCATCTCCAGCAGCGATATTTCCATGGACACTTTTATGCACCTAATAGGCAACAATAGCTCGTCTTCCTCAGATCACTGGCTTATCAATACCGAAGAGAACCATCCCCCTCAGCAGCCGACAACACCAGCTGATGAAGAAGTGACAAGGGGATACGAGAAAATGATGATTTGCGTAAGTAAGGTCCATGGGCTGTATTCACTCCAGAGGCAGAACCCCTGCTCATCTTTTGTCCTCACTTGAACTGAACGCTTTCGACAGCAACTTGATGCGTGTCATGCCTATGACCCCAAAACACCCTTGTACTACCTTCTGAACCGCGTGAAAGGATTCGTCGGGGAAATGGCAGCGAAAAACGTCACGCCTTTTATCCACGAGCGGCTCTATCATCACTGCAAGCCCCAATGCATCATATCGGTAAGAGCTTAGCGTGTTCCATTCTCCTAGTCCTGTTTAACCCTAAAGAACCTTCCTTAATCCCATTGCTTCTCCTGTATCTCACGCTGAAGATGCCGATTGCTCATACTAAATTCCGTAGTGCTTCACAACTTGTGTGCTTTATTCAAACCGCACGCCTGCGAATACGGCGATGGCAATGAGGGCTCTATCGGGCAATGCACGCGAGCTTGTCGACGCCGAAGTCTGCCGTCTCATATCGACTCCTATAGAGAAGCTCGCACGTTCCCAGGCCTTATTCCTGTACCAGATCATCCGCCTCTTCGACGGGGATGTCGCCTTGAGGGCGCAGGGCGAGAAGGACATGGAGCTGCTAAAAACATGGCTAAGCGAGCTATGTCATATACGTGACAACCTAGGAGACTTGGCGCAGTTAGAGTATGCTTCAGTAAGGGAGCAGTCGCCAGTTGAGTGGGAGGTGCGTGTTTAGCCTTGAATTCTTTCGAAGTACAAATATCCGCTAACCGAGACTCTCCGCCCCTTAGAAATGGATATTCGCCGAATGCGTACGTAGAACGATAGTCATAGCGTACGGGGTCGTCGGCTTGTATGAGCTTCTAAAAGACCCGGAGTATATGGGTAATTAGTCGCAGTTGGCACAGTATTCCCTGGATGATTAGCTAACATCGACACAGATCCGCTCGGTACATGGTCATGCGCCCATCGCTGGACACTTGGGCGCTCCTTATGGGACGCGAGTTCCTCAGCCGAATTCCAGCGGGCGTGGAGAGATACCCCACACTTCGTCATCGCAAACTTCGCGTTCGATAACTTTCTTGAAAACGGGAAAGGCGAGGATGTCGATGAGTTCGCGGAAATCCTCTTAAATGCGTTAGTAGATGAGGAGGCCTTGAGGTTGAGCAATGCTAACGGCTCGATAGGTACATGGGTGCGGATGTGATGAAGGAATTTATGGCCCCCCGCGAAACACAAAAGGTACTATCAGAATGAAACTATCTAGATTCTAGCGGGTGGGTGCAGCTGAAGTTATCATATCCCCGGCCGTGCACTTTGTTATTACCGTTATGAGCGCCCTCAGTAGCGGCGCCCAGCCTTGACAAGCATGTCGTAGTTGAGATACCTAACCAGCAGAGCGGTAAGTTAGTCCCATTCTCACAACAGGAGAGCGTTATTAATTGATATGAGGAGTCTAGTAACATCCATTAACAAGCAGCAGCTACGAATTTTCCTATGGAGCAATATCCATCCCGTCGAGCTACCTCGAACAGACTACCTGAGCAACTTCGTTGCGAGTTTGCACAGTGGTCTGAGAGGGGTAATAACAGCGCCTCTAGGGCGGTGATTGAGCCACTGCAGCGCCATTTCTTAATGGTGGCCGAAGCTACTGTAAATCGGTGGAACACTGCTACCACTATCCCCTAAACAGCAGTTACGGTTCGCTAAATAAGTCTCCCTGGGGTCCAGATATCTCGAGAAAAACAAGCTGGCTTGTTTTCTTTGTGCGCCTGGGGAGGTTCTATTAGACGGTTATGAGGTAAAAGCGATATTGACCCTCCGGCTTTCATATGACCACCAGAGACAGATATCTATTCGTATGCGAGGTCAAAGGGGGTAAGGGAAGGCCAACCGAGGCAATTTAGGTCTAAATAAGTTGTAGATCTCCCATCTAGACCCCAAATGGATAGGACTCTTGAGGGGCCTGATCCCACGGAATAGTGAATCCTTCCAATCGCTTGACCTCGAGGCCTTGTTACAGGCTTTCTTCACAATATTAATGATGTAGTCGAGGTCGCTAGTCATTGCTGTGAGAGTCGTCCAATCTAGCACACAGTAATCTTAGGGCTGCGAAACTGAAGAGGGGAGGTTTCTCTAGTTCTTAGAAGGGTGTGCTGATCTATATATTGGGAATTGCTAGGGAGGTATGCTTCTTTAGTAAAGAGTTGTAGCCTTAGATTTAAATGACCGCCTTTTCAAAGATATTCAAATATCTCAACAGCTATTAGGGTTATAAAAAGAAGCAATACGCCATTAAACAAGGTAAAATAAATAAGGAAAAATCTATTATGTAATTTGTTAGGGTTAGGGCTAAAAAGGTGGGTTTAGGGTGCATATCTCTATAAGGCCATGCCTCCCTAGTAATTCCCTATATATTTATTATTACTGAAGTTGATCTCATCCTCTTGACGCGAAGGCAAAGTCAAGCATGGCAAACAAGTTATTGCCATCGTTATTGAACCATCATAATATGGGATAATTTGTATAGTGGTGTTACACCAACAAATACCAAGGGACTGGGCCACCCGATATCGTGTATATAATCATATGAGTGGCAAGCTGTCGATCCAGCTATCCGGATACTACCTGATCTTTTGAGACAGGCATTTACGTGGGATTGGCAAAGCCGATGGCTTGGGTGAGGCTATTCAGATATAAAATCTGTATTTCGCCTACCCAACTAAAGACAGGATTAGACCTTCGCAGCCTTCTTAACCGTGATTATAGGAGATTACTTAAGTATTATAATTACAATAATAATACTCTTCTAAGTTGTTGCGCACACAAGCCCTTGTTCCAAGCACTTACATGGCTATCTTCATCTACATATAGAAAGAGCATTGTTTGTCACAAGGGCAGTTGTACTGGACTTGGGAATAGCTTCATTCCTAATGTTCTAATAATTGGCTATGGCATCAAAGGCTCTTAAGGAGGGAAAGTTTCCTGGGAGAGCCCTGGGGCCTAGCTAGCTTTTATGTATACACAGAATGTCTCGCTACCCCGCTCGTGGTCACGTGAATCCGTGTGACATTGTTATCTCACTCATTAGACTGGAATAGATCAATTAACTACTATGTACTACTCTAATTATCGTGCCCTGTAGTACGATATTCTTAACTGGCGTGGACGCTCTACCCCCTCCATATTCTCGGTAACTGTATCTGCCGAAAACAGGTGTCACATGTACCGAATAATTAGAACCTACATCCGACGCGTCAGGGACTGGAACCTGCATATCATGATATAATCATATGAGCGTGAAACTTTGAGCGAGGCTTCAGCTCAGCCTACCGTTGTATTACCTGAGTATCCGAAATAGCTATAAGGGCGCAAGATAGGCAAGTGGAAGTGAGGTTGGCAACTAGAAGCGAGCGTGTTCGGGATATATAGTCTGTACATCTCCTATCCTAACAGAATAGTCCCTCCAAGTCCTTGTTACAATAGAGTTGGCCCGGGCAATTTACAGTTAGCATTCCGTTAAGCCAATCGCGGAATTTGATACCAACTTAATTCTCCTTTAGTTGGATAGTCGATAATTAGGTAAGATCTCTTACCCGGAGCAAAACGCTATCTTTTAGCTAACATTGTTTACAAAAATAGGGCCTTTCCGAATCAACTCCAAGAGAGTCCGTTCTTAGATCGGGCCACGTATGGCCCGGAAGCCTTTGTTTGTACATGAGTTGTTTTGGGTTGAATTCTTTATGGCGCGTCGTACTTGATCGGGAACTTTGGGATTGATTATAGACATCACATAAAGCCGGATTAGGGATGGTGCTAGTTGTTGACAACGGTTTCGGACAGCTAAGCCGGAGCATATTTTTAAATAATTACTGTTTTGTGGGCTGGTGGGCCTGTATCAAAGTATATAATGCGTGAATGGCAGTGTTTGGCAATTACAAGAAACAGAAACAGTACCTTTATGTACCTAATTATTGCTAAAATTCAAAAAGTCATCCACCAGCTGGGTTTAAATATCAGTTTAATTATCACAGCAAGTCAATGTACGCATTGTGAGAGTGCATTTGTTCCAATATCCAACTACCACAGCAATACAAAATCCGACGAACTACTAACACAGTAGTTGAACGGCATACATTTCCCCTCTCCATTGCAAACATCAGGTACACATGACCAGCCGTGACATGACCGTTAGTCCTTCACTGAAAGCCCAGTATTCTCCTGATGTACGCATTTGCCGTAGCGTTTTAGCCATCGTGTATAGGGAACCTCCCTCGAGTACAAAACCTATACAGTACATCGCCCCCTCACAAATCCCGCTAACGTGTAATAGACACAGCCCCAGCCAGGTGATCCTCAGAATCTGTCGGATGGGTTGGTTCCAGAGTGAATAGACAGACCTGCCTGTAGCCAGGGACCCAATAGCCAGCGTACAATGATAGAGAATCGACGGTTTTCTCTATCTTATCTGGTGGGTGGGTCGTGTCTATATTGTGTGATTTCGGGATGATAATTATACCACTTAATGCCTAATGAGCGCGTGAGCATTAGAAGGCAAATAGACTTTCGTGGTACTTACTGTGGACGCTCTGTTATGTAATTAATAACGATACATATAGTCGTATCTCGAAACATTACCGGCATTGAGAAGTCGAGAGGCGGAGGCAATACGCGCCTCTACGCCAGCATGACAGACTTTAGGGCGCCAGCGTAGTTGAAGAGAGGCATGCTCTTCGCTGCGTCGACCACGCCGTCGGAAGGCTTAGCCTTCTCCGACGCCCCATCCACGTGTGCTACAACGGGGCAGCTCGCGTTCCTATCAGTTGGGTTAGTGGGTTTGAAGCGAGATAAGAGCACCCAGAATATCACTTACTCTTTGCCGTTTTGCCTCCAGTTAAGGTGGAGATTCCTTACCACCGGCTGCTTTGGCGCCCTTTTCGCCATGATCTCAACAGGCTGTTGCTGGAGATTTGCCGGTGCCGGTGTAGGTTGGGTAGGCGGCATTTTCACAACTATCTCCACCTTCCTCTGCGGGAGTTTCGGCAGTGCCGGCTGGATTACCGGCATTTTCACAACCGCCTCCACCTTCTTCTGCTGGGGTTTTGGCAGTGCCGGCTGGATTGGCGCCCTTTTCGCCACGATCCCTGCTGCTTGTTGCTTGGGAATTGCCGGCGCCGGTTTGACAACCGTCTCCCCCTTCTGCTGCTGAGGCATCGTTGGTGTCGGCTGGGTTGGCGCTGCCACCTTTGATATCATCTCTGCCGTCTGTTTCTCGAGATTCGCCGGTGCCGGTGCCGGCTGGGTTGGTGCCGTTTGTACCACAGCCTCTACTTTCTGCTGCTGAGGCTCTGGTGCCGGCTGGGCTGGCGTCATTCTCGCCATCTCCACCTTCTGGTCACGGAACTTTCGGCTCTTTTCCTCCATGTGGCTAAGGAGACCTTGGAGGCTTTCCGGTTCCATGCGTAGGCTAGTCCGTGGCTTCGTGTAACGGAGGAGAGTCGTCACTGGCACGAGGCACGGGTTGTGGATGCTGTGAGATGTTAGGAACTGGCCACGTATGCAACATAAAAAACATGAAAAAATTCGAAGAGCTAGATTTAGAGCAAGCAGAAAATGAGGCTAAGGCAATAAACATCGTGAGAATACGTACTAAACCCAGCTGGTCTTCTCCTTGGGCCACTTCTTCTTCTCTGCGAGGCGCAGGAAATCGAACTTCTCATTCGGCCGCTCACATCCCTCAAAGGCGCGGAAGCCGTTGATGTCTTTCCGCTTGTGGAACGCCTGCTTCCACGGGGCGAGGAAGTTGTTTTCCTCGCTAGAACTGTAGGCGGACACGGTCGTCACGATATAGTATCGCGAGTCATCTGACATGGCCAGGATGATGACGGGATGGCCAGTCGCGTTGATCGGGACGCGTCGACTGTTTAGGAGCTCACTCCACTCCCTGTCATTGAAGGCATCCGCCGGCTTGAGGAAGGCGATATCGCCAGTCTGCCAGCAAGGCGTTGACCGTCGGCTGGTAGGACCTCGCTGTCGGGGTCGCTGGTTGGTGGTATTCGCTTGCCCTTGAATGGAGGACATCGTGACTGTCTGTTGGAGGTCACAGAGGTCGATCGCGGGTCAATACGAGTGTTGGTTGAGTGAGGACAGAGATATCCTCGGTTTTTTTGTGGTTTTTTTTGGTGTTTTGTGGTTTTTTTTTGTGCGCTGGCCCGTGTGAGGCGGAATGAGGACCGCGGATGGGTGAAGGATGTGAGATGCAGAAGAGCAAATGCCTGAATGATGAAGTATTATATATCTGAAGATATATAATAGATGGAGAGTCTCGCGCGAGATACCGATCGATGCAACGCGTGTTGAGAAAGCTGGCGTGCGATGAAGGTATCTTGTGATGTGAGGAAGAAAAGTGGTGTGAAGGAGAAGGGAGGAGAAAAAATTTGTGGGTGAGAAGTTGTGCTTCTTATACCTAGGTAGGTTGTGGTAAGTGGGTGGCTGGTTGTTTACTTTTCAGTGTTGACATTGTACTTAGGTTCAGTTCTAAAAAGCTTGAGTCTAGTATCTGAACTTTATAATGCGATGGCCACCTCATGACGTAGCTGGTCATGGAAGGCCTCGATAGAAGCTTTCATGGAAGCTTTAATAGAAGCTTTACTTTGCTGTCACGCTTCCGGCTGTACCTAGGTATTCTTCTGGAGATCTATCTGCAAAACAACTGAGAGGCCGTAGGCATGGAGGCTGTGGTGATGCCCTTCAATTACTGATCTCGTCCAGTCCTACGAAAACACGTGAGTTTATAAGTGCCTATGTACGTACTTCATAATTACATATTCATCCCACACTCTGGATAGTTAGCATAAACGTCAGGACACGGCGTTAGTAATACACTGTATACCTAGGACACATAACTCATAGTATGATTCTCAAGATCGTTCTATTAAGTGGCTATGTAAATATCAGAGCATATGGTATGGCCAAAACTTGAAGTCAATTAGTGTATCGTAAAACCAAGAACACATGCTAAAGCGCCAAACACAAATATAATTTAGTCCTGCTTTCCGAGTAAAACTCTAATATCCCAGCTTAATCCTCAGGGCAACGGATCTGAGTTCCTTAGTTAACTAAGTAGGTAGTATTCAAAACTCAGTTTCAAAAGCAGTAGGTACAACTGGATTATATGGTTCAAGGATGTTTCGCATGGTTAATGTTAGGAACTCCAGGTAGGAAAATGCAAAAGCTTCTGTTGTTGCGTGAGGGTCTATCTAATTTACGCGATCTAAACGTCTGCTATATAGATACATGCCCTTTATTCCATAGATGATAACAGTTAAAGCAAGACGTGTTTCTTCTTTGGTTGGAGAGTAAACAGCGGAATTATTAAGGTTAAATATTCATATTAAATAGGCATATAAATGGTTCTACGTTAGTTGTGCCACATCTACTGCCTGTTTAACTTTACCTGAATTCTATACCATACAAACTGTACGTGACATATATATCTAGGGAAAGATTGAAGCCTACTAAACTTGGCGTCACTAGATAAAAATAATACGGCACCATAAAATGATTACTTCCTACCTAGGTAGGTAATTCTTGATATATTGATTAACTGCATACACTGCATATACTGAATTACGACGACTTGGAGAGTCAAATCCTCTGGAAAAGATTAGCGTGGGCAACAGGTAAAATTAGCAAGGATTCTTTACCTCAATATCCAGTATTGGGATTCTTATAATTGCATCTTCCCCCTTTCTCTGGAAGTTCCTGAGGGCACCATATCACGTACGGTGCAAGAGTGACTATGATCTATTCTACACATCGGCGCGTTAGGTTCTAATCTGGTTGTGATGGTGGCTTTAATGGTATATTAGGCCCAAGTGACTGTAAAATAGTCTAATTGTGGCGCAATCTCATATTAGGACATTCCAGTTACGAATCGTGAGGTTGTCTAGAATAGCACTAGTCCTACCGTAGGTATTCAGCACGCAGTTTTAATTACTCTTCTTGCCAATGTAAGGCCAAACACTGCGCCTACGAAAGAGAGTAGATGAGTAGGTAAAGCTGTTGGGCGTTGCAGAAAAGCCATCAACTATGATAAATTGGCACACAACTTCGCGTTTTGTGTCGTCGAATTATCGCGATTGGCTTACGTGTATTGTTACGTGTCAGAGATTAAGTGGCGGATCCATGGGACGCGTCTATAGCACGTGACAAGCAAATAGGTTAAATAGATATTTGTACAATATGTTATAAGCTTTCCACGGCTACTTCGGTAATTTAAGACATCATTTGTAGTATAGGTATATCTTGTTGAGATTCACACGAACGAGATTGGTTCTACGTCATCTTTCACCGAGAATACAGTCTCAACAGTCGGATCAGATGTCTACACCGGACATTCTTTTGGTACTAAACTATTAAAATAGTAATGAAGCTCGTGGAGAGAGTTTGATGATACCGTATGCAAGGGCAACGTAGGCACGTGACTCGTCAACCGTGACGGGGCCGACAGGAGTATGCATATTTTGACATGTGCAGCTGTTGTAGAAAAACCCTCTCCAGAATCTCCAGGATGCGCGGGGGGGAAACGTGGCAGCTCAGGTAATCACCCACTGATGCCATGGCCAATGTCGATGGACTCACTCATTGAAGTTAAGCTTGAAGGGATTGCAATTCATTCATTCCGTTATTGATAATCAGGTCCCAGCTTCTTCATTGGATCACATCTAAGTAGCATCATATGCTACTACTAAAGCTCTGGTGTATTTATTTATAAGTAACGTTATGCAATATCCGGCAACACCGGTCATCCCACGCGACCGCTCTGGCCAGCGGTCTATACAAGTCAAGTAATTCTTTGATTGACTGCCAAATAACTTGGCCAATCAAAGCAAAGCAACGATTTCAATTTACTTGCTATAGCAAAGCAAAGATTTTTATTGCTTGTAAATACTTGTTAATTAATAGTTAAATAATTTAAGTAATTTTGTTAATTTTTGTTTTATTTTTATAAAGTATATTTAATAAAAAATATATATAAATTTATAATATAAATTGTTTTTATTAATAATATATAACATATTTAATAAAATCCTTTAAAAAAGTTTACACTATAAATGTAAATAACACTAACTAGTAAACACGGCTTTTAGCCTGTTATATATTAGCAGCTGTTGTATAAAACCTTAAGCTTTACGCGGCTTATATATATATCTTTAGCTTGATTAAAAATTTATATATAGCTTTTTTTTTTTTTTTATTAATTAACTTTATATAATAAAGTTAATATAAACATTAAGTTTAAACATTTAATATACTTATTATTAAAAATAAATATTTTATTTAAAAAAAAAAGTTTAAAATATATAAAAAAATAATTATTTATATAAATAATTATTTATTTTTAAAATATTTATTATTTTATTAATTATTATATAACTTTTAATAAATATTATTATTATAACTATTATTAAATATAACTTTATATTAAATATAACTTTATATTTAATATTATTATTTATATTTAATATTATTATATAAACTTATTAATTTATTATTTATATAATTATATATATTAATTATATATTAACTATAAAAATTATATAACGTTATATAAATTATAAAAATTATATAATTTATAATAATCTTTTTTTTATAAAAAAACTTAGCTTAAGTTTTAACTATTATATATAAAGCTTTAAAACTATAAGTTTATTTAAATTTACTTATATAAAAAAATAAATAATAAGCTTTTTAAATTAACACTTTTAAAATTAAAAAGTTTTTTATAATAATAATATTTAATTTATATATAAAGTTTTTTATATTTTTAATTTTTCTTTAATTAAATTATTAATTAATTATATAATTATTTTATTTTTTATTATAACTTATAAGTTATTATTATTTTTATATTTTTTTTTATAATTTTTTTAAACTTATATATATTAATTAATTATTTTTTTTATATAGTTTTTAATTATTTATTAAGTTATAAAAATAGTTTAATTATTTTAAAGTTTTTTTTATAAAATTTAATAATTTTAATTAAAAAGTCTTTTAAATTTATTATAAAATATTATTTATTATTATATTTTTATTTTTTTTATAAAATTTTATAATAAAACTTATAATAATAAAGTTATAGTCACGGATAGCTGACTAGGCACTGCGGGGCAGGAGGGGTACGTACCGCGGGTACGTACCAGGTGGGTCGGCAGGTCACATGATCAGCCACCCGTGCATACACAAATATTTATCCATATAATTTTGCCTGTAAATATTTCCTTTCTTCTCCATCCTACTATCAATATATATATAAGACCCTAACTAAGAGCTTTACCTCTGTAAAAGATACTAATCGTGATAGTTATAATAATAAAATTTTTTTTATTTTTTATTTTTTATTATTTATATTAAAATTTATTGTTTTATTATTTAAATAATTTAAGTTTTACTTTAATAATAAATTATTTAAATATTTTTATAATTAATTTATATAAAACTAATAAGTTTTTTTTTAGTTTTTAAATAATTTAAGTTTAAAAATATTTAAATTATTAAGTTATATTTTAATAATTTTATAATAGTTTTTAATTATAAAATAATTTAATTTTTTATTTAATTAATTTAGTTATTTTCTTAATGGTTGCATGGAACGCAAGGTAGTGGAACGCAAGGCAGCGGAATACTTTCCGCGACCTTCCGCCACGTTCTGCCACATTCCGCCATAATCGCCGCCAGCATAAATAGTTTACAAGATTCCGTTTCCGCACTAATAAATAGTTTTTAATTAAACATAATAATACTACTAGTGTTGTTTACACTTGTTTATTTGTTTGTTTTTAATTTGTTTATATATATACGTATAATTGTTAATATTTTTTTTTTTAATATATAAATATAATTTTTAACTATAAAATTTAAATTTTATTAATATTTATTAGTTTATATTATTATTTATTACTAAGCTTTTTTAATTTATTATTATATAATTTTTATAACGTGGTTTATAAATAAACAAAATATTTAAATAAACAAGATATTTTAATAAAAATACTTTTTTATATAAAATTATAAAAGAAATATATATAAGTTAAAAAATAACTTTATTAATAAAATAGCTATAAATATAAAAAAATAAGATTTAAATAGCTTTTTAAATAAAAAATCTAAAAGCAATACTTTTAATTTTACTAGAATTTTTTAAATAAAGTAAATATAAGTTTAAAACTAAAAATAAAAAATACTTTTAAAAATATTTATATATAAAAATATATATATTAAAAATAAATATATAAAATTAAAAAAATTATCTTTATATATTTTAATTATTTATAATTAAAGTTAAAATAATTGTTTATTTTTTTTTAATTTTATTTAATTAAAAAACTAAAAGGTAAATTATATAACGTGGTTTATAAACAAGCAGACCATATAAACAAGCGGACCACTTTAAAAGGGGTATCCCTTTATATAAAATTATAAGGGAAAAGTCACGGCTGGGACCCACTTTAAGTGATCACGTGACTCCACATCACGTGACTGCAGGTCACCTGACGTGGCCCCACCGCACACACTGCCACGCAACCCACCTGTATAATATTATCTACGCGCCCCGCGCGTTCTAGTTAGCCTTCTTTTTCTTTTTCTCTTTATCTGTAGATCTTTTACGTAATACAGCACCTATTAGTAAAGCCCTGCTTTTATTCATGTGCTAAGTATTACTGGAAATATATACAGGTTAAAAAATAACTTTATTAATAAAATAGCTATAAATATAAAAAAATAAAATTTAAATAGTTTTTTAAATAAAAAATCTATAAATATTTTCTTTAATTTTACCCGATTTTTTTAAGTGGGGTAAATATAAGTTTTTATAATAAAGTTTAAAATATTTTTATAAATTAATTAAATTTAATGTATTTTTAAATTTTAAGTTTTAAAAATCAAAAAAAATATAATATATATAATTTAATATATTATAATTATTTTTTTAACGCTTTATTATTTTTCTAGTTTTTATTTAATTAAATAACTAAAGGTTAAAACGTATAAAAATAAAATTTTAACGTTAAATTTTAAACCTTAGCTAAAAAGTCGGATAAAAATCAAAAAAATTTAATCTTTTAGTTCTTTAGATTAAATTTGTTTAAATAGCTTAAAACTATTTTTTCCGATTTTTTTAACGGGTGGCACGCGTTGTAGTAATTGATTATATAAAATAACAAAGGTAGTTATAAGGGTATTTTTAATATATATTTTTAAAGTTAAATTTACCCTATTTAAAAAAATCGGGTAAAATTAAAAAAATTATTTTTAGATCTTTTATTTAAAAGGCTATTTAAACCTTATTTGTTTATATTTTTAGCTATTTTATTAATGGAGTTATTTTTTAACTTGTATGTATTTCCCTTATAATTTTATATGGGGGGGTACCCCCTTTAAAGTGGTCTGCTCGCTTGTATGGTCCGCCCGCTTATAAACCACGTTAAGTGATATTTTTATATATTAATATTTTTACCCCTTGTTAAATAATTTAATAAAAATCGGAAAAATATGCTTTTTTTACTTTTTTCGATTAAATTTAATTAAATAGTTTAAAATAAATATTTTCCGATTTTTTCGACCCGTGGCGCGCGTTGTAGTAATTAATTATATAAAATAATAAGGGTAGTTATAAAGGTATTTTTACTTTTTATTTATAAAGCTATATTTACCCCACTTAAAAACATCGGGTAAAATTAAAAGAATCACTTTTAAATTGCTTATAAAAAAGGCTGTTTAAAAGTATTTCTTTTAATTTTATACTTATTTTATTTAAAGTAGTTAATAAAGTATACATGGACTTTTTTTATATTAATAAAAAATATCTTGTTTGTTTATAAACCACGTTATATTTTTTTAGTTTTAATATAAAAACCTAGGCGTTTTTTTAGCTAAGTTTTTTCTACGCTAATTTTTTAACTAACTATTTTATTTTAAATTTTTAATTAAAAAATATTTTTATAAAACGTTTTATAAATATTTTTTATAAATTTAAACTATTTAATAACTTTTAAATAAAAAAGCTTATATTATATTTAAAGCTAATAAAGCTTATAATTAATTTTTTTAAAAATATTTTATTAAAAAATATAACTTTTAATTAATTTATTAATATATAATTTTTATTTATTTTATAGTTTATTTATATTTAGTTAAAAAAAAATTTAATTTTATTTTATAAATTTTAAATAATTTATTTATAAAATTAATAATAAATTATAAACTTTAATTATTTATAAATATTTTACGTTAACTTAATATTTAATAAAAGCTTTTATAATATATTATAATAATATTTTTAATTATAATATTTTTTTTATATATTATAATTTATAATATTTTTATTAATTAATTAATAATATAAAATATTATATTATTATTATATTTATTAAATAAAAAATTTTTAAAATTAATAATTAAATATTATTAAAAATACTTTAATATTTTTAAAAATATAAATTTATTAAATATTTTATTATAAAATATTTTTATAAATTAATATAAATAATTTATTATATATTTTTTTATATTAATATATATTTTTTATTATTAATATTATTTAGTTATTAATTAATATATTTTTTTTTAAATATATTATTATTAATTATATATATATTTTTTTAATTATTTATATTTAAAAATTATTTATATTAAAAACTATTAGTTTATTTTTATATAATAATAAATTATTTAATATAATTTAATTTAAGTTTATATTAATTTTAATTTTAATATAAAGATTATTAAGTTTTTTATTTTTATAATTAATTATTAATAATATATTTATTAATATTACTTTTAATAATAACAGCAAAATAAAATTATTTAATATATAAATTTTAATACTGTTAAGTAGCTAGGGGGTATAATATTGTACATAAATAAAGGGGTGAGATAAATAGCTATATATCGATCTACTCTTTAGCTATTCGTACAAAGGTAAGGCCTTCGTACAAAGAATCTCTTATAGTGCAGAGTTTTCTGCCTAGATATACCACCTGCCTAATTAAGTTAGGTGCGCTAATTGCCGACCGTACAGATCACTTCGTATACAACAGGCGTTAGCCTCGCACGTAACTAGTATTAGCCTCGTACATAGTTAACACCACTATTATAATAAATACTGCTATTAATAAAAATATTTTTAATTAGTTTAAATAATATTAAAATACGCTGTTTTTTTTTTTTTACTTTTATATTTTTAAATTTTTTATTAAATATAATAAAATATTTATAATTATATTTTTTAACTTAAGTTAATAAATAATAATAAAGTTATATTAAATAATTAATTTTATTTAACTTGCTTGTTTTAAATTTAAAATTTCTTTTATATTAAAATATTTTAATATTATATAATTTATTATAATTATAAAAAATTATTGTTTTTATAGTTTTATTAACTTTATTTATTAATATAATAAATTTTTTATAACTATTAATATTTTTTTATTATATATATTATAATTTAATTTTATACTTTATAAAATCTTTTAAAAAAAAATAACAAGTTATTAAAGATTATTTAGTTTATTTTATAATATTAATATTTTTATAACTATATTATTTAATACGTTAATTTTTATTTAAGTTTTTATATTATAAAAAAAATATTATAATATAAACGTTAATATTAATATTTTTTTTAATTAATTAAAAACTTATTAATAAAACTTATTTTATATTAAGTTTAATTTAATATAAATTAATTTATTTAATAGTTTTATAATCTAGCTGTATTTTTTAATAAATTAATAATAAAAATTATAAAATTTTAAAAAAAAATATATTTTTTTTAACTATGTTTTTTTTTTTTTAAACAACTATTAATAATAAATAATCTTTATTTTATTTAAATTAACCTTTATTTTTTTTATATTAATAATAAACTTTAAAAACTTAGTTTTAATTATATAAAACTTATATTTTTTTAAGTTTATTTATAAACTTATTTTATATAATTTTTTTAATATTTTATTTATATACTTTTAATATTTTAATTTATTATTAAAATATATAAAAATATTATTAATATATATAATATAAAAAATATTAAAATAATTTTTTAATATATTATTAATAAATTTTTAAAATATAAAAAGTTTATTAATTAATGTAAAAAATATTACTTTAAACTAATATATATTATATTAAGTTTTAAAAATAATTAAACTTTTGTTTTTTTTAATAATTTATATTTAATAAAACGTTTATTAAATATTAATTTTAATATAAATTTTAATTTTTAAAAATTATAACAATGTTTTTTTTATTAATAATAAAAAATACTAGTTTTTTTATATAATATTATTAAACTTTTTATAATTTATATAAAATTTTAATAAGCTGTTTTTTTTTATAATAAATAATATAAATACTGCTTATAATATATTTATTAGTAGTCACGGCTGGGACCCACTTTAAGTGATCACGTGACTCTACATCACGTGACTGCACGTGACTGGAGGTCACTTGACGTGGCCTTACTGTACACACTGCTACGTAACCCACCTGTATAATATTATCTGCGCGCCTTGCGCGTTCTAGTTAGCTTTTTTTTCTTTTTTTTTTTTTATCTGTAGATTTTTACGTAATATAACACTTATTTAATAAAGCCCTGCTTTTATTTATATGTTAAGTATTATTATTTATAAATTATTTAATTATAAAATATAAGGATTATTTTTAAATATTTTTTAAAATAAAAAAATTAAATATTATATTAATTTATTTATTATAATAACTTTAAAAAATAATAAGCGCTTATTATTTAAAAAAATAACACGTAAAAAAATAAAGTTTATTTAAGATAAAATTTAAACTTTTTTTTTATAAACTAATAAATTTTAAAACACTTTAATAAAAATAATAATTAATTATTAAATATATATAAAAAATTTTTATTATAATATTAAGTTTTATATTAAAAAACGTTTTAAAAATTTTAATTTTAAACTTTTTACTATTTAAAAAATAATTAATTAATTATATAAATAATTAAAAAATATATAGTTTTAAACTAATAGTTATAATATTAACTTTTATTAATTTTATAATATTAGTTTAAACTTAATTTAAAATATTATAAAATATATTATTAAAAAAAAACTTAGTTTTTTTTTTTTTTTATTATTTTAATTAATAAAACTTAATAATTTTAATATAAAAAAAATATTATAAATAAAAAAACTTTTATTAATTTTATTAAATATTTTATTATTTTATTTTAAAAAATAAAAATTAAAATAATATTAATATTAATTTTTTAATAATAAATTTTTAATATATATAAATTTTTAATTATTACTAATAAATATATAAAAATTATATTTAAATAAGTTTAAACGTTTATTAAAATTATTTTAAATAATAAAAAATAAATAAATAAATTAAATATAAAGCTTAAAACTCCTGTTAAATTTACTTTTAAAATAATAATAATTAATATATAAAAGTTTAAATAATAAGCTAATATTTTTTATTATATTATTAAAAAATTAACTGCGATTTAAAATAAATATAATTAAATTTAAACATTATTAAATAAATTTAATTAACGCGTTATTAATTAGTTTAATTATTATAAAAAAAGCTTAAGTTTTATTTTAATAACTTATTTTAAAAAAAAATTATATAAAACTATAAAAATTATTATTTTTATTTTTTATAATAAAAAAAAATATTATTATATTTAAAATATAATTATATAATATAAAAAACTAACTTTAAATAAATAATAATTAACTTATTATTAATAAAATAAAAATAATTAATATTAAAACTTATATAAAAAAATTAATTTTTAAAAACTTATTATTATATTTAAAAAATATTTATTTTAAACTAATTAAAAATTATAAAGCTTTATTAAAATATTTTAAAAATATATATAAAAATATTAATATAAATAAAAAATTTAAATTAAAATAAAAATCCTTTAATTTTAATAATTATATTATAATTAAATTTTTTTAATTTAAAATTAAATTTATTCGCTTAGCTAGTAAAATAAACTTAAAAAAAACCAAGTAAAAAAAATACTTTAAAAATAAATTATTTAAAAAATTACCTGTTATTTTCTTAGCTTATTTTAATAAATCTATAACTTTTAAAACTTATATTAAATTATATATTTAAATAATATATTAAATATAATAGTTTAATAAAAAATATAATATAAAATATAAAAAGAATACCTTTATTAATCCTTTTAATTTTAATACGGACTTGTAAGGGGTTTGTTGCCGACTATAAGTTAGCATAAACCACTTATATAGCCGTGGCCACCCTGGCAGGCTGCTAGGCCTTACCACTTGTTATATAGCTGTAGTATAAAAAGTCAAGTATAAATTCTATATGCTTTATATATAAAATTTACATTTTTTTTTTTATATTTTTAATATATATAATTATATTTATAAAAAGTTTTTTTAAATAATATTTTTATATATTTTATTATAAAGATTAACTATTAAACTTTATTATTATTATTATTTTTTTTATTTTAAATTTAAAATTTATTTTATTATTTATATAGTATTTTTAATATATATATATATTTTATTTAAAAAATATTATAATTAATTAATATAATAATTTTAATTATTATTTTAGTTTTTATAAATATATTTTATTATAAACTTTAAATAAATATTATTAATTAAGATTAATTTTAATATATTTATTTTTTATATATTATTATAAAAGTTTAATTAAAAAAAAAAACGTTTTTTTAATATTTTATTTTATATTTTTTAATTATATTTTAATATTATAAAAAATAAATTTAAATATTTAATTATAATATATAAATATTATAATAATTTTTATTAATATTAAATTTAAATATATAT